>JAGFNQ010003183.1:43998-65056 GCA_024364735.1 Boesenbergia rotunda | reverse complement strand
AACAATAAACATAATCATGACATCATAAATTAACATGAACAATAAACCATTATCATGGCATCCTAATTAACATGAACATACTTTGCATTATCATACTTTGCATCAACATACCTTGCATAGACATACTTTTCATAAACATAATGCATATCATGGATGGATGCATGTAGCAGATGCATATATCATAAGGATGCTTAGTTTTAAATCGTACTTTTAAATACTTAAACATAATCATAACATTCATTGGGCCCTAGCTTGTACCACATTCATACATCATATGCGCGCATCCCTAAGTAAATACGAGGTAGCTAATCTCGACCTACTAGGGTAAGGACAGCTTCATCGGTAGTCCCGAACCGTAAGGACAGCTTCATCGGTAGTCCCGAACCGTAAGGACAGCTTCATCGGTAGTCCCGAACCGTGGACAGCTTCATCGGTAGTCCAGAACCGTGGACCTTACTTAGGTCCGGTACAAGCCCATTCATAAAATAAAATACTTTCACATGCTTCTTCCTTCATAATCATTCATAGCATATTCATTCATTCATCATACTTAACTTCATCGTTATGCCTTGAAGGCATGAACCTTAACTTCTTCCTTCATTTTCATTCCATATCATCATTATGCCTCGAATGCATGAACTTTAACTTCCTACATCATTTTCATTCTTAAACATGGCATACGTACATATATTCATGAGCATGGCATACATACAAATTATTCATAAAGCATGGCATACATACATATCATTTATAAATTATGACATACATACAAATTATTCATAAAACATGACATACATACATATCATTCATAAATCATGGCATACATACCTATCATTCATAAATCATGGCACATGTCTAAACATTTATGAGTTATCACCACAAGTGACCTAACATATAATTCATGACATATAAACTAAGGGTTTGGTTAACATAGAAATTTTTCCATCATACTTAAACATACATCTTAGTAACCTATAACAAGCATCTTTGTAGTTTTAACCCAACCCTAGCCCTAGGCTATGTCCTTGGCCGAAAGCTCCAAGGAACCCTAGGTCCATGAAAACTTTGCATAAATCCCCAAACAACATCTCATACATACATACTAGGCCATAGAAAACATTTGATTCCGTACTTAAGGCCAACCCTAATCCTTTAACCCTAGTTCTTGCCCTTGGCCGAAACTTTAAGGGTCCCTAAAGTTCATGAAAAAATTCCTATAAAACATAATTTCTACCCATCATGCCATAGGGAACCAAAACTTATATGTTGAATGGTTAGATCAAGGTCCAACCATGGGTTAGGGTTCTTGGCCGAAATTCATTAGGCCTTATAATCATGTAAAATTTCATGTAAATCACCACCAACATCACTTACATCATAATAAATCATAAGAACCATCGTTTGAGAGTTAGAAACTAAACCTAGCCATGAAACTTGCAAGTGGCCGAAACCCTAACTTCTTGTTCATGGATTTTCATCTTAGATCTTAAATAAAAACTTAGATCATATCCACATCAAGAAAAAACCATTACACCACAGGTGAGGGGGTCTTACCTTGGGTTATCTTGGTTTTTAGACCTTAAAAAGGGAAGATGATGAAGACTTTGGTTGCCCCATGATCACCCTTTGCCCTTGTAACCTTGTAGATGACCCTTAACACTTGAAGATTAAGCCCTCTTGTGAAGTTTTCTCAAGGAAAACCTTCCTTGAAGTTTCGGCCAGCTTGAGGGAGGAGGAAGAAGAGAGGTGGAATTGATGGAAGGAAGAAAGAAACTCCCAAACCCCATCTTTATAACACATTAAGGAGGCAAATGAAGAGTCATGGTTGATGACTCTTCATTTTTCCTAAGCCTTAACCATAATCCACTTCATTTCCTCAAAGCACTACCTTGCTTGGTGAATTGGTTAGAGCATGCATGGTTGAACAAGAGGTCCAAGGTTCAATCCTTGGTGCATGCACTAATTTTTTGTATTTTATTATTATTATTTTTTAATATTTCGAAAATCCTCTAAAAAGTTTCCCATAATTATGTTAATATTTCCCATCAAAATCCCTTTATATTTCTATAAATTTTTACCTAGAATTTACCAATAATCATGGTGCTAGAAAGCCCATATAAGGCCCATTAGGGCCTTTTCCCCCCAATTTAAATGGAAAAACATGGATTTCTAGCCTAAAATTCGTGTTAATATTTCTAGTTCCCTCGGAAAATTATCTAGACATGCTTAATATTTTAAAGAAATATTAAGAGAATTTTTCGGGTCGTTACAGATACATTTTGGTGGATCCTGGATGCATCGAATAAGGGGTTCCATGAGCTTCGGTCAATATTCCCCTCCGCAGCTCCGTATCATTAGGGATGCATAGACGATCCCCAAGGTAGAGTACTCCCCCGTCGGTGATACGAAAACCATCGCTCTTCCCTTCTAGGATCTCCTGTTTGATTTTCTGAAGGCTCAGATCATCATTTTGTTTTTCTAATATGTCCTCGAACAGCGTCGGTGATATTGTCATGGTAGGAAGCCATCCGGAGATAACTTCAACTCCAAAATTCCTAATTTCTCTTTCGAGTGGTCGGGGTAACATAGATATGAACATCAAGGTGGCACTGGACTTCCGGCTGAGTGCATCGGCCACTTTGTTTGCCTTCCCTGGGTGGTAAAAGATCTCGCAGTCGTAGTCCTTCACCAACTCAAGCCATCGGCGTTGTCTCATATTCAGATCTTTCTGAGTGAAGAAATATCGCAGACTCTGGTGGTCTGTATAAATCCTACACTGTGCTCCATACAGATAATGCCTCCATATCTTAAGAGCGAAGACCACAGCGGCCAGTTCCAGATCATGAGTGGGGTAATTCTGTTCATGTTCTTTGAGTTGTCTAGAAGCGTAGGCAATGACTTTACCATTCTGCATAAGTACAGCTCCAAGTCCCAGTTTGGAGGCATCGCTATACATGTCGAAGCTCTGGTTACATTATGAAAGGGTAAGGATTGGAGCACTGGTAAGTCTCCTTTTTACTTCCAAGAAACTCCTTTCACAGCTTTCCGTCCATTCATACTTCTTATTCTTCCTGGTGAGAGCCGTTAGAGGGCCGGCAATTCTCGAAAAGTCCTCCATAAATTTTCGGTAATAGCTCGCCAGCCCAAGGAAGCTTCTGATTTCGCTGGTGTTCTTTGGCCGACTCCAGTTATTCACAGCTTCAATCTTTGTTGGATCTACCATAACCCCATCTTTGGAAACAATATGGCCCAAAAAGCCTACTTGGTCGAGCCAGAACTCACATTTGGAGAACTTTGCGTACAGTTGTTTTTCCCGAAGAGTCTGTAATACTATCTTCAGGTGCTCGGCGTGCTCCTCTTGGTTCTTTGAATAAATAAGAATATCGTCGATGAAGACGATTACAAATTTGTCGAGAAAAGACGAGAATACCCGATTCATAAGGTCCATAAACATGGCAGGAGCATTTGTAACACCGAAAGGCATAACAACGAATTCAAAATGCCCATACCTTGTTCGGAAGGCCGTTTTCGGAATATCATCCTGTTTCACTCTAACTTGATGATACCCAGACCTCAGATCAATTTTTGAGAACACGGTGGCTCCTTTCAATTGATCAAATAGGTCGTCTATCATCGGAAGAGGATACCGATTCTTGATCGTCACATTGTTCAGCGCCCGATAACCTATGCACATTCGCATAGATCCGTCCTTCTTCTTCACAAATAGTACTGGAGCTCCCCATGGAGAATGACTAGGGCGAATGAACCCCTTCTCGAGCAACTCCTGTAGTTGTTCTTGAAGCTCTTTTAATTCAGCCGGCGCCATTCGATATGGTGCCTTGGAGATCGGGTTAGTACCAGGAATCAATTCGATCTCGAATTCCACTTCTCTATCAGGAGCTAATCCTGGTAATTCATCCGGAAATACCTCTGGATAATCACATACTACCCTAACATCTTCTAGCTTCTGATCCTTTGTTTGACTTACGTCAACCACATGCGCTAGATACCCGGTGTATCCCTTGTCTAACATCTTCTGTGCCTTGAGAGTCGATAAGAATTTCCCAGTTCTTTTCCTTGGCTCTCCGATAAATTCGAACATAGAATCTGCCTCAGGTTGAAAAATCACTTTTCATTTTCGGCATTCGACCGAAGCACCGTATTTGCTCAAGAAATCCATTCCCATTATAACATCATAATCCTGCATGCTGAGTACTATCAGATCGCAGTAGAGTTCTCTTCCAGCGATTCCAACTGGCATGACACGTAGTACATGTGTGGATGTCATTATTTCTCCCGAAGGCAGGGTCGTCAAAAACTTGCAGTCTAAAACTTGTGGGAACATATCTATCTTCTTAGTGTAGGACGTAGAGATGAATGAATGTGTTGCCCCAGTATTAAACAATGCAGTAGCATGCTGACTGTAAATAAATATCTGACCTGTGACAACCGTCGAAACATTCGCGGCATCCTCCTTAGTGATAGAGAAAATCCTGGCATCTGCCATAGGTGGTGGGGCCTCCAACCGCTCTTGACTCATAGGTGCACCCTCCAGCTTAGCTTGCATATAATGTAGTTTCATCTGTGGGCCCTGGTACTGAACTAGCTGTTGAGAAGGTGCCGGGTTCTTGGTAGGACAGTAAGAGGCTATGTGCCCTTCCACCCTGCAAATGAAACACCGGTTTGTACCTTTGCGGCATTCCCCGGGATGCATTTTCCCGCATGTAGCACACAAGGGAAACCTGGACTGTTTATTTGCCGGGCCCCCCTGGGAGTTGTTCTATGACTGCCGTTTACCACTCTGGTTTCCCTTCCAGTTAGCATTGGTACTCGAGGGTTTCTGACCTCTTGAGTGATAAAGAAAGGAAAGAACATTAGGGATAATGAAAATAAAGAATTGAGAATCCCGGAGTGAGCTTGATTCTTACTTTCATTTAATGCCTTTCTTTGCTGACTGATATTGTTCAGGTAATGCTCAGTGAGTAGGGCACTACTAAATAGCTCCTCAGCGGTCTGTGGTCTGTTAACTCTGCCAGCCACGTTCAGGGCTATTTCGGGTCGCAACATTTTTAACATAAGTCGAACCCTCTCCTTCTCAGTGCAGACCAGCTCAGGGCATAAGTGAGCCAGTCGATTAAATTTCTTCATGGCTTCGTTGACTGAGAAGTTGCCCTGTCGAAATTCCGTGAACTCGTCGTAGTGTTTATTGGTGACCCGCATGTTGAAGAATTCTTCGAAGAATTCTGATTCGAAATCTGGCCACGTCATCTGGTTCACCTGTCTCTTGGCCTTGACCCTTTCCCACCACATTCTGGCATCTCCGGAAAGGCAGAATGATGCACACTTGATCTTCTCCAGTTCAGGCCAGTCCAACAGCTCCATTGTACTCTCCACGGTCTTGAACCATGCTTGAGCGTCCCACGGTTCACCGATACCCGAGAAATTTTCTGGTTTCAGCCTTAACCACTGGATCAGATACGCCTCTTGTCGCGCTACCGTGGTCGAGCCTGACGGAGGAGTTTGCGTAATCGTAGGCGCGACAGGTATAGCAGTCTGGTTCGCCGGAGGAGTAGTAGAATTTTCTTGTTGGTTCATCAAGGTATTGATAGTTTGCTGCTGCTCGGTGACTTGACGCTGAAGCTGGATCACTAATTGCATCAGGTCAGGCGAGGGAGTAGTCTCATTAAGTCTGTTACTCTGTCTTCTAGCCATGCTTTCTTTCATAAAGGACAAGTATGGATAATATGAGTTATTGATATTCCTACCCCCATATTAAATTCTAATGAAAATATCATTCATATTCCATACCCTAAAGGTACTTGCTATCATAAAGTGTCATTCATACTTGCATATTCTAGCATTATAACATATCATCTATACTTGCTTGTGCCATGAACAGTACCCTAAAAGTACTTACTATCATAAAATATGCATAAAGGTACTTACTTGGAAGATGCAGGAAAGAGGCTTGATGTTTGTGTAGTGAGATGGCAAACTGCTCTGATACCAACCTGTAACGCCCGTCTTTTTCCCACACCTTACGGTGTGACGAGAGAGACGGCGTTACGCTAACATACATACATACAGCATAGGAATATCTTAATCCAGCGGAATCAATTTTTTTTTCTTCTTACATATACGTTTTACCATGCAACTATTACCTGAACATATATGTATGCCTTAACTTATCATTCATGAACATGGTAGCATGGTAACTTAGCATATTAAAGAATAACATTCCGTACTTTATCCATAAGCATCATAAGTAGCAAGTGACTTATCATAAGTATAGCATAGAATCTAAAGAGGCGTTTTAAAACACAAAACATAATAGAAGAGTTTTGTTCCTCTTCCCTCTGCTGCGTCACTATCACACACACACTTTCAGCCCCTCCTGCTGCTTCATCTAGTAACCTCTGTTTGCTTGATCTGCGGTATGAGACAATAAGACTATAAGCACTAGGGCTTAGTAAGACCCTTTCCTACTCACAAAAATCCATGCGTCACATAAACATAAACATAATGCTTAAATTCTACTTATCATGGCATACTTCTTATCATAAACATAAATACAATCATGGCATCATTCTTAGCATGAACATAATATAATCATTTGCATAAACATACTTTGCATAAACATACTTTTCATAAACATACTTATCATAAACATACTTATCAGGGTATAATGCATAACATGAATGGATGCATGAGTCAAATGCATATACATAAGGATGCTTAATTTAAAATCATACTTTTAAATACTTAAACATAATCATAATATCATTGGGGTCCCCGGCTTGTACCACATACATACATCATAAGCGCGCATCCCTAAGTAAATACGAGGTAGCGAGCCCCGACCTACTAGGATAGGAACAGCTACGGTAGTTCCAAAAACCGGGGCGTTCTTAAGGTGCCCATCCTTGTTGGACAGCTACGGTAGTCCCATAACCGTGGACAGCTTCGGTAGTCTAGAACCGAGGCGTTCTTAAGGTGCCCATCCCTTGGACCCTTACTTCAGTCCGGTACAAGCCCATTCTTAAAAATAAATTACTTAATATGCTTCATCATTCATAGAACATTCATGGCATAAATAAAATATTGTTTCATGAACTTGACATAGGAATAGGAACAACTGCGGTAGTTCCAGAATCGTGGACAACTTCGGTAGTCTAGAACCGGGGCATTCTTAAGGTGCCCATTCCTTAGCATGACATAGACATACTTAACATTTCATCATTCATACTTAACATCATGATGCCTTAAAGCCATAAACATGTTGGGACTGGGTGCATGTTGACATGGATGCGGGTTCGTAATTTTTAAATTTAATTACGTGCAGCGGAAGATTTAGCATAAATAATTTCTCAAATTATTTAACCACACATCTAGCATGCAACCTTATGTTGTGTAGACATGATCATATATTTAAAATTTTGCAGAAACGTAAACAAATTTACTTGTTACCTCGCGTAACTCGAAGAAAGGGACGAGATCCAACCGTAGCGTCCCTTGGAAGCTCCGCCTCTATTCGCGTCCACGCCGAGTTTTCTTCGGGATGACTTCGCAAAGCCACGAGTTTCGTGCCGACAAGAACTACTAGATTCTCCAAAGGCACGACAAGAATAGCAAGAGAGTGATGGAAAGACTAACCACCAAACGAAGAACGGAATCAAGATTCTGGGAAGAAGGAAGGAGTTGCGCCCGCTTCTTCTTCTTCTTGCGGCGGCTTCTTGGTGGCCAAAGGTGGCTGATCGCCGGAGCTTGGACGCCGGAGAAGGAGGCCGGTGGTGGTTGTGGCTCATGGCAACAAGGGCCTCTAGGGCCGGCGGCACTAGAGAAGGGAGAGGGCGAGAAGGAGAGAGAGAGAGGGCTTATTCCTAGATCTCTTGGATTGATTTCCAAGCCTTGCCTTGGTTCCTTTATATAGTAGCCTCTCAACCGCCAAGTCTCATTTTTATGAAATAAATTTTTATAAGAAATTTATCATATAAATTTTTCTATGAATTATTCCATCATGACAAGTTTTTATCATAATTTAATTTATAATAAAACAACCATGTCTCCCTTTTCTTTATGGAATAAAATTTCATAAGAAATTTATTATATAAAATTTTCTTATCATGGAAAATCAATTCATAATTGATTTTATAAAATAAAATAAACTATTCAAGTTTATTTTAATTTCCATGAAAATAATAAACCAAAACCTTGGTTTATAAAATTTATATATTATCCATAATTTTATAAAACAAACCACGCTTGGTTTATTTTATAACATGAACCAAACAATTTGGTTCTCCCTTTTGATGTGGCCGGCCAAACAAAGAGGGTGGGGACCCTCTTTGGCCGGCCAAACCCAAGCCAAGAACATATGAATTAAACTCATTTAATCCGTCCAATAAGTCTTCAAAAGACTTAGCCATTTTATGCTTCCGATGCGTCTCTGGAAAATTTAGATTCGACTTATCTCTCTTGATCGGAAAATCTAATTTTCAACTCGTTTTAAATCCCTCGGATTACTCGTAGTGCGTGTGACTAAATAGGCTTTCGATTTATGTTGGTCGTCTATAATTCACCAATCATAGAACGATCATGAGTGGCACCTAGTAGTACATCATGATCCCCAATTAATCGAAAGATCAACGGTTGACCTCAGAAATGATTCTGAAACCCTTTAGCAGCTATAATGAATCGTGCCCCATTCCCTTCACCATCTTATACCCACTTGGTCCAGGACATAGTCTATGTGTGTCAGTCCCCACTAGGCTGACTACGTCACACCTAGCCCAAGTAATGTTTTCTCGTCCTACGGATTCTAATTACTCTCATGTATCTAAGAGATTCATACTCTGAACATGTCATGCTCTGACCAGAGACTTCGAGTAACAATCTGACGATAGGCCTTGGGTATATATCTCCTTGCAAGGAGTGGTGAATCCTTTGTAGGCTATTCAAACATCTTCAGGCACTTCGGCTTATACCCAATCATCCTGGGTCCACACCTCCTTGGAGATGCTTGCTTAAGATGTCAAAGTATAAGTCTCCATGACCAAGATGACTTGAACACCGCAAGTCAAAGGAACATCGCACTTAAGCTGTAGTAAGAACTTCACTGACATATCTATATGTAGACTACCATATGAAGTTTTACAGCCAGTCACTCCAATGAACTAGTTCCCTTAACTAGCATTCATGTTTATCCCCGGACATCCCAATGTCACCAGCCAGTGAGAATCAGCTGATTAGAGAATAACCCATGCTAGTCTCAACAGAATTGATAGTGTCCGTATTTATCAATTCATCGACTAGGGACAATTTCAATACTTCACAATTGCACATGTAGAGATAATCACTAGTTGTGAATTCGTCACAAATTCTCTCATGCTGTGACTTGTATTGCGGACATTCAGTAAATGAGTTTAAGATCTCAATCAAATATATAAACATGTATACTCAAATAGTGAACATTCATTTATTAAAATAAATGATTACAATCATAAGGCGATTGCCTTAGGACACTTTTCTCATATCACTAACAAACTCTCACTTGGCCTAATGCCAATCGCTACGGTATCCAATACCACAGGCTCTAATATGACCCTCAAACTTGCTTTGAGGCAAGACGTTAGTTAAAGGATCCGCTAAATTCCTTTCAGTGGGAATTTTCTCAATTTGTATATCATTCCTACTTATAATCTCTCTGATCCGATGATAGCGGCGAAGCACATGTTTGGATCATTGATGAGACCTTGGTTCCTTTGCTTGTGCAATAGCTCCATTGTTGTCGCAATAAATCGGTATTGCTTCATCAATGGTTGGAACCACACCAAGTTCTGAGACAAACTTCTTGATCCATACTGCTTCCTTTGCTGCTTCCGAAGCTGCAAAGTATTCCGCTTCCGTGGTAGAATCCGCTACGGTGTCTTGCTTGGAACTCTTCCAAT
The DNA here is from genome assembly GCA_024364735.1 of Boesenbergia rotunda. Classification (NCBI taxonomy): domain Eukaryota; kingdom Viridiplantae; phylum Streptophyta; class Magnoliopsida; order Zingiberales; family Zingiberaceae; genus Boesenbergia; species Boesenbergia rotunda. Next base: position 55,109 of record JAGFNQ010003183.1, on the reverse strand, counting down.
TTATTGCGCCTCCATTCAAAATAAATACGTATCCAGACTGAGATTTGGAGTCATCCTTATCTGTCTGGAAACTGGCATCTGTATACCCACGTATTACCATATCACCTTCTCCATATATTAGGAACACATCCTTAGTTCTTCAAAACTATATCTCTAAACTCCTTCAAAATTATTTAGATATGATCAATATTTTAAAGAAAATATTGAGGAGATTTTTCGGGTCGTTACACCAACGACGTCCTTCCGCCACGAAAATTCAATCTACACCGGACGTCGGTAACGAAGAGCTATTTTTATGTTTACTATACTACTTTTGTAATATCTCTCTGTAAACTGTTTTGCGCACATATAGAATTGCCCATAGTAAACAGTCAACGACCGTGGGCCTTGGAGTAGGAGCCGACCGTGACTCCGAACCAAGTAAAAAACTTGGCGTTTGCATGTGTTTTTATTTAAATTTCCGCTGCGCAATTGCTCTAACTTTAATCCGAACGCTTTACGATATTCACCCCCCTCTATTGTTTCTCTCGATCCAACAAGTGGTATCAGAGCGGGGAAACTCAAATTTGGTGCAACCACCAATTTGAGAGTTTTTCGGATTTTTTTTAATATTTTTTATTTATTCAAAATTTTTCTCGCTAATCGAGGTTGGTGCAACACGCCTCGATAATCTTTACTTTTTATCCCGCACTACTAATCCAAGACCATGTCTTGGGACATTTCTTTCTTTTTAGTTTAGTTTTTCAGATAAAATGGCCATGCAAGAAGGTTTCAGCACTGCAAGACCACCTCTCTTCAGTGGGGAGGACTTCTCCTACTGGAAGAGCAGAATGGAGGTCCACCTGAAAACTCAGGTGGACATGTGGATAATCATCCAGTCCGGACTGGAGATTCCGAAAAATGCTGAAGGAGTACCTCAAACCTACACTGAGTGGGACACCACTCTGAAATGGAAAATTAAAGCTGATGCAAAGGCGACCCAGACTCTCCAATGCGGCTTAACAAAAGAGGAGCTGAACCGGGTGGGTCATTTCAACAGTGCCAAGGAGTTGTGGGGGAAACTGATCGAGCTACACGAAGGAACATCAGACACTCGGATCAGCAAGAGGGATCTCCTCCTGAACAAGCTGTATACGATCAAAATGACAGACAACGAAACAGCAGCTCAGCTTCACGCTCGAATTCAGGAACTAATGAACGGACTGCACACCATCGGTCACAAGGTAGAAAACCGTGACCTAATAAGGTACGCTTTAAATGCTTTCCCAGAAACACCTTGTGGGCATCTATGGTAGATGCATACAAGGTCTCAAGGGACCTTTCAAAAATTAAATTAGATGAATTGTTCTCTGAATTAGAATTACATGAACAGACTAACTGCAATTTGGCCAAGAAAGGTATTGCCTTTGTTGCAGGTAAAACTGGAAGGACAACAAAGAAAAAGCCTCAACCTGAACCCGAGTCTAACTCAGACTCAGACTCAGAAGACGAAGAAGGAGATCGACCTAAGCTGGTTAGACTGGCCCGAAACTACTACAAGGAATTGATGAACCAAACCAACAAACGGAAAGTCAACCGAAGAAAGGATGAACCAGCTGAACCCGCAAACGAAAAGAACAAGCCCAACGTGACCTGCTATGAGTGCAAGAAGAAGGGTCACTACAAGACGGAGTGTCCGAACCTAAAGGAGACCAAGAAGAATAGAAGGAAGAAGAAGGCACTTCAAGCAACCTGGGACGAGTCCTCCTCCTCCTCCGAAGAAGAGGTCCCACAATCGAACCTACTCGCACTAACCGCCTTAGAAATAGTCGAGACCGAATCAGAATCAGAACAGGACGACGGCAGACTAACATTTTCAGAGGACGGCGAAATCAAGGTAAGTGGTTTTACTAGAAGTCAGTTAAATGAGTTAATTGCGTATCTTTCTCGAGATTTGGCGAAAGCTAAACTCCGAGTCGAATCTCTCCGACAGGAAGTAAAACTCCTGAAAGAGGGAGCTGACTCTAGACCCTTAACTGAGAAGGTTCAAGAAGGAACCTCGACTCAAGTTGAAAAACTTGAGAAAGAGAACTCCTCCCTGAAAACTCAGGTTAAGGATCTTAGATCAGCGTTAGAACGATTTACTTCTGGTTCCAAGAATCTTGACATGATTCTTGGAAAACAGAAATCGGTTCTAAATCGATCCGAACTAGGCTACAGAACCAAATCTAGACAAAGATCTTACTTTGCTGTACTGAACCAGTCCAGACCTAATGTTCAGGCATGGGTACCCAAACTATGCCTGAACAAACAAACTGGATCAAATCAATATTGGATCCCCAAGGACAAGATTCACATCTTGCTAGACCATTATTGTGGCTTTAGTCCAGGGGGAGCCAAATTGAAAACAATATTTATTGTTAGATGAAATTCAATTCTTGCTTGCAATTTGCATGATTGATTGTTTACTTAATTTCTGCAATTTACCATGCTTAGATTTAGGAATGGTTAGTTTAAGGACTGAACCAACTTAACTGAAATTTGACAACATAGTATTGGGTGGAGGTGAGATGATAGTATGTTAGGGAAACCAATTCTAATAAGGTTAAGTATTCTCTACTTGGTCTCTTTAGACTGGTGAAACTAGCCGAAGCTACCGATCCAAGACCCAAACTAGTTAGACCAGAATTTTTCAAAGACTAATTTTGAAAATGAAATTTCATTAAAAGGCTTTGTCAAGGAAAGGGTTGATGATCCAATAAGGCTATGGCCAAAGAAGGCCTAGTGCCTCGCCAAGACCTGGAAGCCAATTTTTGAAATTCAAATTCAAATTATTTTTTGTCAAATTCGAATCTAACACAGATTTTTAGTTAGTTGTAGATTTAAACATTCCTTTCAAAATAAATTCAATTATTTTCAAAGTTAATTAAGTTTTTCAAAATAAATCATGTTTTTCAAAAATTCATTTATCAAAACCTGTCTCACAAAACCTATAAGGCTAACGTGATTGAAAACCCTAGATTTGGGTGAGACAGACTAGGCAGTGAAAATCAATTTAAGCTATTCCTGACTCTAATTGGATCCAAATCAACAAAACTCTTTATGTGTAGGAACATAAAGATTTAGACCAATGGATGTTGGATAGCGGTTGCTCCAGACACATGACTGGAGATAAATTGAAATTCACCAAACTCAAGTTCAAGAACCTAGGCTCAGTGGCATTTGGCAACAATGCTACACTCAAGGTAATTGGGTCACGTAATATTGAACTTAATTTTGACTTTGTTATTAAGAAAGTTCTTTTGGTTGAAATCTTCAATTTTAACCTACTTAGCATAAGTCAGTTATGTGATTCTGGTTATATAGTTACCTTCAACAATTCTAACTGCCTGATTAGAAACTTGCAAAACTCAGAAATCATGCTTAAGGGCACTAGGAAAAATAATGTTTACACTATAAATCTTCCCTTAGTACCTAAATGCATGTTAACTCAGTTAGAACAATCAAACCTCTGGCATAGGAGATTAGGTCACACTAACCTAAAAAAATCACCCAACTTGGCTTAATTAAAGGTATTCCCAAAATTAAAAATCATGAAAATTAAACTTAATATGTGAATCATGTAATCAAGGTAAACAAACCAGATCCAATCACAAACTAATTCAATCTGATATAACTCAAACCACACTTGAGCTCCTACACCTTGACCTATTTGATTCACATGGAGCCAAGTCACTAAGCGAAAACCGATACTGCTTAGTCATAATTGATGATTACTCTAGGTTTACCTGGGTTAGATTTCTAAAGACCAAAGATGAAACCCTAAACCTATTTAATGAATTCTGTAAGTTAATTGAAAATCAAACCGATACTAAAATCAAAAGACTTAGGAGTGACCACGGGGGAGAATTTGAAAATCAACGGGTCGAGGAATTCTGTAAGGTAAATAGATATATACATGAATTTTTGTGTCCTAGAAGCCCCCAACAAAATGGGATAGTCGAAAGAAAAAATAGAACTCTATAGGAAGCCGCTAGGGCTATGCTCAATGAATTTAATTTAGCCAACCAATATTGGGCAGAAGCAATTAGTACGGCTTGCTACATACAAAATAGGGTCCTGATTAACAAACGACACAACAAAACACCCTATGAACTATATTACCATAGACTTCCAAATCTACACTACCTAAGGGTCTTTGGATGCAAAGTCCATATCCTAAACACCAATGACTACTTAGGAAAATTCCAGTCTAAGTCAACCCCAGGCATCTTCCTAGGATATTCAACAACAAGTAGAGCCTATAGGGTTTACAACAACCAAACCAAGAAAATCGAAGAAACAACTAATCTAATATTTGATGAAGAAATTAACTCAAGTCTAAATCAAACTTCATCAAACACTGATCAAGAAGATAATCAACAAGTTGGTGAATCTTTAATTGAACCCATAAACGAACTAACTATTGAACCAACTAGTGAGTCAAATGAACCAATTATTGAACCAATGATTGAACCAACTCAAAGAGTAGAATCAAATAGTGAACCAAACCGACCAGCCAGACCGGAGGCTGAACCAAGTTCTAGAAAAACTAAGAAACCCAGACTCAGTCACCCAACCGATTAAATTGTGGGTGATCCAACTCTAGGAGTCAGGACCAGATCTTCTTATAGAAACCTTAGTCAAATAGCAATGATTTCAAAAATAGAACCTAAGACTATAGATGAAGCCCTACCTGATCCTGATTGGATCATAGTTAGGCAAGAAGAATTAGCCTAATTTGAGAGGAACCAAGTCTGGGAACTAGTACCTAAACCTGAAGGTAAGTCCATCATTGACACTAAGTGGGTCTTTAGGAATAAGCTAAATGATCAAGGAGAAATAGTCAGAAACAAAGCCCGCTTAGTAGCAAAGGGATTCAGCCAAGTAGAAGGGTTAGATTACGACGAAACATATGCCCCAGTAGCTAGACGTGAGTCCATTAGGATGTTACTAGCCTTTGCATCCCATAAAGGATTTAAGCTATACCAAATGGATGTAAAGTCAGCCTTTCTAAATGGATTCATTAAAGAAGAAGTTTATGTAGGACAACCCCCTGGGTTTGAGGACTTAGAAAGTCCTGACCACGTTTACAAACTTACTAAAGCACTGTATGGACTAAAACAAGCACCTAGGGCATGGTATGAACGCTTATCAAATTACTTAATTTCTAAAGAATTTAAACAAGGACAAATTGACTCAACCTTGTTTATTAAGACCCTAGGAAAAGACATATTTATTGCCCAAATCTACGTAGATGACATAATCTTTAGGTCCACCAACTCAAACTTTCTAAAAGAATTTGTTAAAATAATGGAAAATGAATTTGAAATGAGCTTAGTTGGTGAGCTTAACTTTTTCCTAGGATTACAAATTAAACAAACTAGGGATGGAAACTATGTCCATCAATCCAAATATGCTAAGGAGCTAATAAAGAAATTTAAAATGGATAACTCTAAAAGCATAAGTACCCCCATGGCCACCAATATAAAAATAGATAGTGACCCTGATGGTAAACCAGTAGACCTTAAACTCTATAGAAGCATGATTGGAAGCCTACTGTACCTTACAGCAAGCAGACCTGACATCCTTTTTGCTGTAGGAATGTGTGCTAGATACCAAACCTGTGCTAAGGAAACGCACTTAGCTGCCCTAAAAAGAATACTAAGATATGTTAAGGGCACCCTAAATGTAGAGATTTGGTATCCTAGGACCTCAACCTTCGACTTGTCAGGATACTCGGACTCTAACTACGCAGGTTGTAAATTAGATAGAAAGAGCACAAGTGGAAACTGCCAACTATTAGGAAATAGCCTAGTAAGTTGGTGCAGCAGAAAACAACACTGTGTAGCTCTATCCACAACTGAAGCTGAATATGTAGCTTTAGGAGAGTGTGTGGCACAACTCTTATGGATGATGCACACTCTCAAAGACTTCCAGCTTGACAACAATCAAACTCAGGTCTACATTGACGATATTAGCTCAATCAACCTGACTAAGAACCCAATCCAACATTCTAGAACTAAACACATAGAAGTTAAATACCACTTTGTAAGAGATCATGTGGCCAGGGGTGAGATAGTCCTTAAGCATGTAGACTCTAAATCCTGTTAGTGATATGAGAAAAGTGTCCTAAGGCAATCGCCTTATGATTGTAATCATTTATTTTAATAAATGAATGTTCACTATTTGAGTATACATGTTTATGTATTTGATTGAGATCTTAAACTCATTTACTGAATGTTCGCAATACAAGTCACAGCATGAGAGAATTTGTGACGAATTCACAACTAGTGATTATCTCTACATGTGCAATTGTGAAGTATTGATATTGTCCCTAGTCGATGAATTGATAAATACAGACACTATCAATTCTGTTGAGACTAGCATGGGTTATTCTCTAATCAGCTGATTCTCACTGGCTGGTGACATTGGGATGTCCGGAGATAAACATGAATGCTAGTTAAGGGAACTAGTTCATTGGAGTGACTGGCTGTAAGACTTCATATGGTAGTCTACATATAGATATGTCAGTGAAGTTCTTACTGCAGCTTAAGTGCGATGTTCCTTTGACTTGCGGTGTTCAAGTCATCTTGGTCATGGAGACTTATACTTTGACATCTTAACCAAGCATCTCCAAGGAGGTGTGGACCCAGGATGATTGGGTGTAAGCCGAAGTGCCCGAAGATGTTTGAACAGCCTACAAAGGATTCACCACTCCTTGCGAGGAGATGTATACCCGAGGCCTATCGTCGGATTGTTACTCGAAGCCTCTGGCCAGAGCATGACATGTTCAGAGTATGAATCTCTTAAATACATGAGAGTAATTAGAATCCATAGGACGAGGAAACATTACTTGGGCTAGGTGTGACGTAGTCAGCCTAGTGGGGACTGACACACATAGACTATGTCCTGAACCAAGTGGGTATAAGATGGTGAAGGGAATGGGGCACGATTCATTATAGCTGCTGAAGGGTTTCAGAATTGTTTCTGAGGTCAACCGTTGATCTTTTGATTAATTGGGGATCATGATGTACTGCTAGGTGCCACTCATGATCGTTCTATAATTGGTTAATTATAGACGGCCAACATAAATCGAAAGCCTATTTAGTCACACGCACTACGAGTAATCCGAGGGATTTAAAATGAGTTGAAAATTAGATTTTCCAATCAAGAGAGATTAGGTTTGGTTGAGCCAAACGATAAGTCGAATCTGAATTTTTTAGAGACGCATCGGAAGCGTAAAATGGCTAAGTCTTTTGAAGACTTAATAGATGAATTAAATGAGTTTAATTCATTGGGGCGTGGCTTGGATAGGCCGGCCAAAGAGGGTCCCCACCCTCTTTGCTTGGTCGGCCACAACAAAGGGAGGGAACCAAATTGTTTGGTTCAATTAATAAAATAAATCAAGTGTGGTTTGTTTTATAAAATTATGGATGATATAAATTTTTATATAAACCAAGGTTTGGTTTATTTTTTCATGGAAATTAAAATGAATCATGGATTGATTTATTTTATTTTATAAAATCAATCATGGATTGATTTACCATCATCACCTTGGGATTGGGTGCAAGTCATCTTCCTCCTCCTCGCCGGAATTGTGATTCCGGCCAACCTTGGTGGTGAGTTTTTTCAATATGATTACTTCTCTCTTGGTTTCTTGTCGCGTTCTCGGAGAATCTAGTAGTTCTCGAGAACACGAAACTCGTAGCATTGTGATGTCATCCCGAAGATACTCGGCGTGGACGCGAATAGAGGTGGAGCTTCCGAGGGATGCTTACGGTTGGATCTCGTCCCTTCCTTCGAGTTACGAGAGGTAATACATAAATTAGTTTACGTTTCTGCAAAATATTAAATATATGAACATGTCTACACAACATAAGGTTGCATGCTTAGATGTGTGGTTAAATAATTTGAGAAATTATTTATGCTAAACTTTCCGCTGCACGTAATTAATTTTAAAATTAGGAACCCGCATCCATGTCAACATGCACCCGGTCCTAATAGTGGTATTAGAGCCGGTTAGTGTTCGACATAATCATATAATTGTTTTGCGGAAAACTTTGTCATGATCTCAATTTTGGAAAAATTTTCAAATATGGAAACTTTCCAATTATGGTAAATTTTAGATTTAGGAATTTCAAAGTTTAGAAATCCTTATGAAATTTCGCAAACTTTTGAAATATCCCTATTTCTGAAATTTTATGATAATTGTGAAAGCTTTCCATTTTTGGAAACATTCCAATTTTGAAAATTTCCTATTTTGGAAATGTGTAAGTTTTCTTTGTACCAGAAACATACAATTATTCTAAAAATTTTATTTTTGGAAACTTTCGATTTATGGAAAGCTCGCAATTTTGGGCACTTTCTTTCGAGAAAGTCTAGACAAATTATGGAATATTAATTGGCATTTAAATTCATAATTGAAAATTAAATTATTTACAAAATTCTTTATTTTGGATTGAGCCTCGGGGAGCCGTCCAAATTATATTATCAATAAATTCTTATTTTGGATTGAGCCTCGGGGAGCCGTCCAAATTAAGTTATTTATTGATATTAATTTTTCATAAATAAAATATGTGATCAAATCTTGGAAATTTTTGAGGTGATTCTCAAACGATAATTTCCTTATTTGATTTAAGAGGTGATGCTCTAACATATTATTGTCTCCAAAATTAATTAGGAAAATTGTTTCCTATAGAGTATATTTCCTTAAATAAGATTTTCATGAAAATAATATGTGGTTGAATTAAGGGAATCTGTCTCTTAATTTAATAAGATTTGATTTAGAGAAATCAAAGTCTTAAACATATTAATTCCGAAAATGATTATGATAATTTAGGAAATTGTTTCCCAAAACAATTCCTTGAATAAAGTATGAAATTAGAATTAGGAGATCCGGTTCCTAATTCAATTAATGAGACTTGATAAATTAAGTCACATACATACTTTATTAAGGAAATCATTAGAACATGACATAATTATATGTCATGAATGTGCATAAAAGAAAAGGATGAGACCCAAAACCCCTTACAAAATATTAAGGCCAACACCTTCCATTAATATGGTTAGAACCGGAGTTTTGTTTCTCGTTTGGGTTGATGGACACATCCATGCCCGGCTTGAACCTCAACATGTTCAAACCATGGAATTAGTTTATGATTAATATAGTTGGAGTCAGAGGTCAATCCTTAGTTTTGGTTGTTGGACACATCCAAGCCTGACTAAACGGTTGAATGAGCTCCAACCATATTAAAACTATTTCTTGATTAATGGGTCAGCCTTAAGCTTGGAGCATCGATTTGTTGTGCCACAGCCAAGGTCGATGTAAAGAGAGGTGCAGTTAGGTGCTATGTATAATGTTGCATACTTGTTAATGAGTTAACAACCCAATGATTTATGTAAACATTCAATTAGTTGATAGTATAATGTGATAGTTACATATGTGTGATATGTAATCGGTATAATTACCTACCTTCATAGCTAAGAATAACTTGATGGACTACAACCATGGTTGTTCTTATCTATGGTTGGATATCAACCTATTTGGAGATGTTCCTACGATCTCCCAGATTGATAAAAAGGGTTATTCAATTCGAAAAATAAATAGGATTTAATTAATGTATATTGATGCATTCTTTATCCTTCTCATCACATAACCTCAATTTGTATTTCTCGGATAATCACCTGATCATGTCTTCCCTGAATTTGCATTCCATTTTGGACACCAATAAGTTAACTAAGGACAAAAGGATTGAAAAAGCACCAAAAGACAATTGCCATCACTGTGGCAAGGAGGGCCACTGGCGAAGAAACTGCAAGGTTTATCTTGAGTCCTTGAAGAAGAAGGCATCCGATGCCCCATCCTCTTCAGGCATCTTCATTATTGAATGTCACTCAATTTCCTCATTTTCCTGGGTACTTGATACTGGGTGTAGCTCACATATATGTAATGACATACAGGGGCTAAGGAATAGAAGAAGACTCGTCAAGGGAGAAGCGAATTTGCGAGTTGGAAATGGAGCAAAGATTGCTGCTATTGCCATCGGAACATATTTGCTAAAGCTCCCTACTGGACTTGTCTTAGAATTGGATAATTGTTATTTTGTTCCTTCGTTAATAAAGAACATTGTATCTATTTCATGCTTGAATGAAAAGGGTTACCATTTAACTTTTAGTAACAATTGTTGTTACATAACTTTAAATGGTGTTCTTTATGAGACCGGAACTTTATGCAATGGTATCTACACGTTAGATTTATCCGGTGACGTTTTCAATATCGAAGTTAGCAATAAACGTGCTCGAATAGATAATCAAATAGACTCCTATACGTGGCATTGTCGTCTTGGCCATGTAAGCAAGAAACGCATGACCAAATTACACCGATGTGGAATTCTGGAATCACTTGAAACTGGTTCATTTGATACATGCGAATCATGCTTAAAAGGCAAGATGACCAAATTACCTTTTTTCGAAAAAGGTAAACCAGTGGGTGAATTGCTTGGTCTAATACATACTGATATATGTGGACCAATGTCAACTCTTGCACAAGGAGGATATAGCTACTTCATTACCTTTATCGATGATCACTCACGATTCGGGTATGTGTTCTTAATGAAACACAAATCTGAAGCTTTTGAGAAATTCAAAGAGTTCAGAAGTGAAGTAGAGAAACAGCTTGGCAAAAGTATTAAGATACTTCGATCCGATCGGGGTGGTGAATACTTAAGTCAAGAGTTTCAAGATTATCTTAGGGACAATGGGATATTGTCTCAATGGACTCCGCCATATACACCACAGCATAATGGTGTATCTGAGAGGCGTAACCGAACCTTGATGGACATGATTAGATCTATGATGAATCATGCAACTCTTCCAAAATCTTTTTGGGGCTATGCGCTTAAGACAGCTGTTTACTTGCTAAACAGAGTCCCGACCAAGGTAGTCTCTACTACTCCATATGAGACATGGAATAGTAAGAAACCTCATTTATCTCACCTAAAGATATGGGATTGTCTTGCTTATGTAAAGCGGACTGTATCAGATAAATTGGATGCTAGGTCTGATAAATGTCTATTTATTGATACCCTAAG
>JAGFNQ010003183.1:0-26901 GCA_024364735.1 Boesenbergia rotunda | reverse complement strand
CAGGTGACATGTGGATAATCATCCAGTCTGGACTGGAGATTCCAAAGAATGCTGAAGAAGTGCCACAGTCTTACGCTGAGTGTGATACCGCTCTGAAAAGGAAAATTGAAGCTGATGCCAAAGCAACCCAGACACTTCAATGCGGCCTGACCAAGGAAGAGTTGAACCGGGTGGGTCCATTCAACAACGCTAAAGAATTGTGGGGTAAGCTGATCGAGCTGCACGAAGGAACTTCAGATACTCGAATCAGCAAGAGAGATCTCCTCCTGAACAAGCTGTACACGATCAAGATGAACGACAATGAAATAGCAGCTCAACTCCACGCCAGAATTTAGGAATTAATGAACGGACTACACACAATCGGTTACAAGGTAGAAAATCGTGACCTAATAAGGTACGCTCTTAATGCTTTCCCAAGAAACACCTTGTGGGCATCTATGGTAGATGCATACAAGGTTTCAAGGGACCTTTCAAAAATTAAATTAGATGAACTATTTTCAGAACATGAGTTACATGAGCAGACTAACTGCACTCTAGCCGAGAAAGGCATTGCCTTTATTGCAGGTAAATCTGGAAAGAAATCCAAGAAGAAACCTCAACCTGCACCCGAGTCTGATTCAGACTCAGACTCAGAAGACGAAGAAGGAGATAGACCTAAGCTGGTCCGACTGGCCCGAAACTACTACAAGGAATTGAAGAATCAATCCAATAGAAGAAAGGCCAGCCGAAAGAAGGAAGATCAAGCTGAATCAACTAAGAACAAATCAAGTGTGACTTGCTTCGAGTGCAACAAAAAGGGACATTTCAAATTCGAATGCCCTAACCTAAAAGAAGCCAAGAAAGCAAGAAGAAAGAAGGAACTTTAGGCAACGTGGGATGAATCCTCCTCCTCCGAAGAAGAAGAGGTCCCACAATCTAACCTGCTTGCACTAACCGCCTCAGAAGAAATCGAGACCGAGTCAGAATCAGAGCCAGATGACGGCAAGCTCACTTTTTCAGAAAATGGCGAAATAACTGTAAGTGGGTTTTCTAAAATGCAATTATGCGAATTAATTTCTTATCTTTCTCGAGATTTGACAAAAGCCAAAATCCGAGTCGAGTCTCTTAGACAGGAAGTAAAACTCCTGAAAGAGAGAGTAGACTCTGAACCCTTAACTGAGAAGGTTCAAGAAGGAACCTCTGCTCAAGTTGAAAAACTTGAATCAGGGAACTCTTTCTTGAAAACTCAAGTTAAGGATCTTAGAGCTACCTTAGAACGATTCACTTCTGGTTCCAAGGGTCTTGACATGATTCTTGGAAAACAGAAGTCGGTTCTAAATCGATCCAGATTGGGCTATTTAACCAAATCTAGACAAAGATCCTACTATGCTGTACTGAACCAATCTAGACCTAAATTTCAGGCATGGGTACCCAAAATGTGCCTGAACAAACAAACTCGATCAAATCAGTATTGGATCCCCAAGGACAAGATTCACATCTTGCCGAACTATTACCGCGGCTTTAGTCCAGGGGGAGCCAAATTAAAAACAATATTTATAATTAGATAAATCTCAATTCTTGCTTTCAAATTGCATACTTGCTTGTCTATTTAATTTCTGTAGTTTACCATGTTTAGACTTAGGAATGGTTAGTATAAGGACTAAACCAACTTAACTGAAATATGAACAACATAGTATAGGGTGGCGGTGAGATGATAGTATGTTAGAGAAACCAATTCTAATAAGGTCAAGTATACTCTACTTGATCTCTTTAGACTGGTGAAACTAGCCGATGCTACCGATCCAAGACCCAAACTAATTAGACCAGAATTTTTCAATATAATTTTTTGAAAATGAAATTTCATTAAAAGGCTTTGTCAACGAAATGGTTGATGATCCAATAAGGCTACGGCCAAAGAAGGCCTAGAGCCTCGCCAAGACCTGGAAGCCAATTTTTGAAATTCAAATTTAAATTATTATTTGTCAAATTCGAATCTAACACAAACTTTCAGTTAATTGTAGATTCAAACATTTTTAAACTCAAAATCAACTATTTTCAAAATTAATTTAACTTTTTCAAAACAAATCATGATTTTACAAAATAATTTTATCTACTAGAACCTGTCTCACAAAACCTATAAGGCTAACGTGATTGATAACCCTAGATTTGGGTGAGACAGTCTAGGTTGTGAAAATCAATTTAAGCTATTCCTGATTCTAATTGGATCCAAATCAACATAACTCTTTATGTGTAGAAATATAAAGATTTGGACCAATGGATGTTGGATAGCGATTGCTCCAGACACATGACTGGGGATAAATGGAAATTCACCAAACTCAAGTTCAAAAACCTAGGCTCAGTAGCATTTGGCAACAATGCTACACTCAAGGTGATTGGGTCAGGTAATATTAAACTTAAATCTGACTTTGTTATTAAGAAAGTTCTTTTGGTTGAAAATTTTAAATTTAACTTGCTTACCATAAGTTAATTGTGTGATACTGGTTATGTAGTTACCTTTACCAATTCTAACTGCCTAATTAGAAACCTGCAAAACTCAGAAATCCTGCTTAAGGGCACTAGGAAAAATAATGTTTACACTATAATCCTACCTCTAGTGCCCAAATGCATGTTAACTCAGTTAGAACAATCAAACCTCTGGAATAGGAGATTAGGTCACACAAATTTAAGAATAATTTTGAAAATCACCCAACTTGGCCTAATTAACGGTATTCCTAAAATTAAAAATCATGAAAACTTAATATGTGAATCATGTAATCAAGGTAAACAAACCAGGTCTAATCACAAACTAATTCAATCTGATCTAACTCAAACCACACATGAGCTCCTGCACCTTGACCTATTTGATTCACATGGAGCCAAGTTACTAAGCGGAAACCGGTACTGCTTAGTAATAGTTGATGATTACTCTAGGTTTACCTGGGTTAGGTTTCTAAAGACCAAAGATGAAACCCTAAACCTATTCAATGACTTTTGTAAGTTAATTGAAAATCAAAACGATACTAAAGTCAAAAGACTTAGGAGTGACCACGGGGGAGAGTTTGAAAATCGACAATTCGAGGAATTTTGCAAAGTAAATGGGTACATACACGAATTTTCGTGTCCAAGAACCCCCAGCAAAATGGGATAGTAGAAAGGAAAAATAGAACCCTACAGGAAGCTGCTAGGGCTATGCTCAATGAATTTACCTAGCTAACCAATATTGGGCAGAAGCAATTAGTACGGCTTGCTACATCCAAAATAGGGTACTAATTAACAATCGACACAATAAACACCCTATGAATTATACTACCATAGACTTCCAAACTTACACTACCTAAGGGTCTTTGGGTGCAAAGTCCATATCCTAAACACCAAGGACTATCTAGGTAAATTGCAGTCTAAGTCAACCCCAGGCATCTTCCTAGGATATTCAACCACAAGTAGAGCCTATAGAGTTTACAACAAACAAACTAAGAAAATTGAAGAAACAACAAATTTAATATTTGATGAAGAAATCAACTCAAAATCTGATAATTCATATCTAACTTCATTAAATACTGATCATGAAGATAATGAACAAACAGTTGAACCTTTATTTGAACCCTTAAATGAACTAACTATTGAACCAACTTCTGAGTTAATTGAACCAAATATTGAACCAAATCGACCAGCCGGACCTGAGGCTGAACCAAGTTCTAGAAAAACCAAGAAACCCAGACTTAGTCACCCAACCGATCAAATTGTGGGTAATCCAACTCTAGGAGTCAGAACTAGGTCTTCCTATAGAAATCTTAGTCAGATAGCAGTGATTTCAAAAATTGAACCTAAGACTATAGAGGAAGCTCTACTTGATCTTGATTGGATCATAGCTATGCAAGAAGAGTTAGCCCAATTTGAGAGAAACCAAGTTTGGAAACTAGTACCTAAACCTGAAGGCAAATCCGTCATTGACACTAAGTGATTTTTAGGAATAAGTTAAATAATCAAGGAGAGATAGTCAGAAATAAAGCCTGCTTAGAAGCTAAAGGGTTCAGTCAAGTAGAAGGGTTAGATTATGACGAAACCTATGCCCCAGTAGCTAGACTCGAGTCCATTAGGATGTTGTTAGCCTTTGCATCCCATAAAGGATTCAAACTCTATCAAATGGATGTAAAGTCAGCTTTTCTAAATGGATTTATTAAAGAAGAAGTTTATGTAGGACAACCCCTGGTTTTGAGGACTTAGAAAGTCCTGACCACGTTTACAAACTTACCAAAGCACTTTATGGACTAAAACAAGCACCTAGGGCCTGGTATGAACGCTTATCAACGTACCTAATTTCTAAAGAATTCAAACAAGGACAAATTGACTCAACCCTATTTATTAAAAACCTTAGGAAAAGAAATCTTTATTGCCCAAATCTACGTCGATGACATAATTTTTGGGTCCACCAACTCAAATTTTTTAAAAGAATTCATTAAAATAATAGAAAATGAATTTGAAATGAGCTTAGTTGGTGTAACGCGCGCTTTTTTTTTCTTTTTCTAAAGCGGCGTTACGCAAAACATACATATGCATATATAACATCTTAATGCAGCGGAATAACTAGTACATAAATCATATACACATGTCTGGGTTATCGTTCATGGACATGGTGACATTATGCTTAACATATTACTAGCATACCTAACATCATGACATCAACTTTCCATAACTTATTCATAAGCATTTCAGGTAACATATTATCAGCATGCATAGCATCATGATATCAACTTTCCATGACTTATTCATAAGCATTTCAGGTAGCAAGTAATTTATTCATAACTTCACGAATAATAGGTTGTTTCATAGGCATAACTATTATAAGTCGAACATGACCCAAAGTAAGCATTGTCAGATCATAAAACAAGTAATAAGTGAAATGAGAGGGTTCCTTGGCCATGTCACTACTACACATCCATGTTCTAGCCTCTCCTGCTACTTCCCTTAGAAATCTCTTGCTGGATCTGCGGTATAAGAAAATAAGACTATAAGCACGGAGGCTTAGTAAAACCCTTTTCCTACTCACAAAATCCATACGTCGTATAAACATGAACATCATGCTTCAATCCTACATATCACAGCATACTTCTTATCATGAACATCTACACAATCATGGCATCATCGTTTTAGCATAACCATAAATGAAATCATGGCATCCGGATTTAGCATGTACATAGATACCGTGGCATCATACTTAAGCATGAACATAAACATAATCATGGCATCATAATTAACATGAACATAAACATAATCATGGCATCTTAATTAACATGAACAATAAACATGATCATGACATCATAACTAACATGAACATAACCATAATCATGGCATCATAATTAACATGAACAATAAACATGATCATGGCATCATAACTAACATGAACATAAACCTAATCATGGCATCATAATTAACATGAACAATAAACATAATCATGGCATCATAATTAACACGAACAATAAACATAATCATGAAATCATAATTAACATGAACATACTTTGCATTATCCTACTTTGCATCAACATACCTTGCATAAACGTACTTTTCATAAACATACTTTTCATAAACATAATGCATAACATGGATGGATGCATGGGCAAATGCATATCTCATAAGGATGCTTAGTTTAAAATCATACTTTTCATTACTTAAAGATAATCATAACATTCATTGGGGCCCTGGCTTGTACCACATTCATTCATCATATGCGCGCAGCCCTAAGTAAATACGAGGTAGCTAATCTCGACCTACTAGGGTAAGGATAGCTTCATCGGTAGTCCCGAACCGTAAGGACAGCTTCATCGGTAGTCCCGAACCGTGGACAGCTTCATCGGTAGTCCATAACCGTGGACCTTATTCAGGTTCGGTACAAGCCCATTCTTAAAATAAAATACTTTCACATGCTTCTTCATTCACAAACATACATAGCATATTCATTAATTCTTAATGCTTAACATCATCATTATGCCTTGAATGCATGAACCTCATTTCATTCATCATTCTCATTCCATATCACCATTATGTCTTGAAGGCATGAACTTTAACTTCATTCATCATTTCATCCATAAACAGGACATGCATACATATCATTCATAAATCATGGCATACATTCATATTATTCATAAATCATGGTATGCATACATATCATTCCTAAATCATGGCATACCTACATAATTAGCATCTTAATTTATAAAAACATGCATGGTCATGGCACATGGAAAAACATGCCTAGGTCCTTTCATACATGATACATTTCCTTGGGTTCATGGCACATGTCTAAACATTTATGAATCATCATTACAAGTGACCTAACATATAATTCATGACACTTAAGCTAGGGTTTAAATTTGCATAAACATTCTTCCAACACACTTAAACATCTATATACATCATAGTACCCTACAAACATGCATCCTTGTGGTCTTAACCCAACCCAAACCCTAAATCTTGGGAGTTGTCCGAAAGTTCCTTGGCATGAAACTCCACCATTCAATCAATAGGAAGGGTTCCATAAGTAAAAGAACAACCATACATTACATACAAGACCATAGGGAGCCATTAAACCCCATGATTGGAGTAAATCCTAAACCCTAGTCCCACCTTGGGACCTTGGCCGAAACCCTAATGGGTCACCATCACATGAATAAATTCATAATGTTGCAAATTTACATCCTATAACTCACATATACTTCCATAGAAAGACATTTGAACCCTTGCTTGGAGTTAACCCTTACCCCTTGCCCTAAAACCCATCTTGGCCGAAAGTTACTAGGGCCATAAATCATGAAAAACTTTCTCATAACCCCTATTAACATCTCTTACCACATAAGAAAACATAAGGAACAATATTAAAGAGTTGGATCCAAACCAAACCATAGAACCTATGATGGCCGAAACCCTTGGTAGCCCTAACTTTGGTGTTTCTTCATATATGGTTCAAACAGTTCCTTGTATCATGAAAATAACTCAAAAACTATTATACCACAGGTGAGGGAGTCTTACCTTGGGTTATCTTGGTTTTTAGACCTTAAAAAGGGAAGATGATGAAGACCTTGTTGTCCCATGATCACTCTTAGCCCTTGTAACGTTGTAGATGACCCTTAGCTCTTGAAGATTGAGCCCTCTTGTGAAGTTTTCCAAAAGAAAACCTTCCTTAAAGTTTCGGCTAGAGTGAGGGAGGAGGAAGAAGATAGGTGGAATTGATGGAAGGAAGAAAATAACTCCCAAGCATCCTCTTTATAACACATCAAGGAGGGCAAGTGATGAGTCATGGTGGATGACCATTCATTTTCCCTAAGCCTTAACCACAATCCACTTCATTTCCTCATAGCACTACCTTGCTAGGTGAATTGGTTAGAGCATGCATGGTTGTACAAGAGGTCCAAGGTTCAATCCTTGGTGCATGCACTAATTTTTTTTTATTTTATTTTTATTTAATTCCCTATTATTTCGAAAATCCCTTAAAAATTCCCCCATAATTATGTTGATATTTCTCATTAAAACCTCTTTATATTTATATTAATTTTTACCTAAAATTCACCAATAATTATGGTACTAGGAAGCCCATATAAAGCCCATTAGTGCTTATTTTTCCCAATTTAAATGAGAAAACATGGATTTCTAGGCTAGGATTCGTATTAATATTTCTAGGTCCCTCGGAAAATTATCTAGTCATGCTCAATATTTTAAAGAAAATATTATGAGAATTTTCCGGGTCGTTACAATCCCCCATACCTCGTGAAAGTTCGTCCTCGAACTTAGAATAGCTCCGGGTACTTGCGCCTCATCTCGTCCTCGCGTTCCCAGGTAGCTTCCTCGAACCGTTGACTTTCCCATAGGACCTTGACTAAGGGTACCTCCTTACTCCTTAGCTTCTAGATTTCCCGATCCAAGATATGAATAGGTCGGCTCTCAAAACTTAGGTCCTCCTGAACTTGTACTGTCGGTGGCTCGATCACTTGGTCTGTGGTTAGAATACATTTCTTGAGTAACGACACATGAAACACGATATGGATAGCCGACATCTCTTGATGCAGCTCTAATTCATATGCCACCTTGCCGATTCTTTTCAAAATCAGGTACGACCCCACATATCGCGGACTTAATTTTCCCTTCTGCCCAAATCTCGTTACCCCTTTCATAGGAGCTACCTTGAGAAATACCAGATCTCCAACCTCAAATTCCAGTGGCCTACGCCGAACATCCGCATAATTCTTCTACCGGCTCTGAGCAGCTTCAATCCGTTGTCGAATGTTCTATATAGCTCGGGTGGTGTCGTCGATGAGATCCGTCTTGAACCCCATTTCCTTCTTTTCACCCCCTTCGTACCAACAAATTGGAGACCTACATCTCCTCCCGTACAAAGCTTCATAGGGTGCCATTTCGATAGTAGCTTGGTAGCTATTGTTGTACGCGAATTCTGCCAAACATAGATATCGGCACCAACTTCCTTTGAAGTCCAGAGCACAAGCTCTCAACATATCCTCCAATACCTGATTCACTCGTTCCGTTTGTCCGTCAGTCTGAGGGTGAAAAGCGGTACTGAACCATAGTTTAGTGCCAAGAGACTTCTGAACACACTCCCAAAAATGAGAGGTGAAACGACCATCCCTATCTGAGATAATAGTTTTGGGCACTCCATGAAGTCTAACTATTTCCTTAGCATATAATTGGGCCAATTGCTCAATCGAATAAGTCATCTTGATTGTTAAGAAGTGAGCTGATTTCGTCAACATGTCCACTATTACCCATATCGTATCTTATCCATTTGTAGTCCTGGGAAGTCCTGTGATGAAATCCATTGAAATATCTTCCCATTTCCATTCTGGGATTGGAAGTGGCTGCAGAACCCCGCCGGGTCGCTGGTGTTCCTCTTTCACTCGTTGACAGGTCAGGCAAGTATTCACATGCTGTGCCACATCCCTCTTCATACCGGACCACCAGAA
This sequence comes from Boesenbergia rotunda, assembly GCA_024364735.1. Taxonomy (NCBI): domain Eukaryota; kingdom Viridiplantae; phylum Streptophyta; class Magnoliopsida; order Zingiberales; family Zingiberaceae; genus Boesenbergia; species Boesenbergia rotunda. The sequence continues at coordinate 17,959 of JAGFNQ010003183.1, read as the reverse complement.
CTTCTCCTTCAGGTTTTGTTACATTTTGGTGGACCCTGGATGCATCGAATAAGGGGTTTCGTAAGCTTCTACTAATATCGCTCTTTGCAGCTTCGGATCCTTAGGGATACATAAACGATCCCTAAGATATAGTACTCCCCCGTTGGCGATACGAAAACTATCGCCCTTCCCTTCTAGGATCTCCTATTTGATTCTCTGAAGGCTAGGATCACCATCTTGTTTGTCCAATATGTCCTAATTAACTTTATGATATAATTATATGCATATATCATAATTATATGCTTATTGTGATTATGGATAAACCTAATAATATTATGCTTTCGAAATATTAATTCTCAATCTGAGTTACTAATTATATTAGTCTATATTTATAGGATAGGTGAGCTCTTATTTATTATATTACCCACAATTTATTTATCACATCTTATAAGTCTATATACAAAACTATCCGAACTCAGTGAGCTAAATGGGCGGCCATCATGCCCATAATGAAAAATAACATTGCGGTGACTATCACCCCTTCGTTCATCCCCCTTGGTCTACCTCAGAATTTTCTACTATTTCCATCGGATCCTCTTCTTCTATCTCGGGAACCTCCTCAGCTACTCCAGGATCTTCCTCAAACATCTCTCCCTCAGGCATCTCGGGGTCTTCCTCAAACATCTCTTCCTCGGGCATCTCAGGGTCTTCCTCCATCATCCCAGGATCTTCCTCGTACATCTCGGGGTCCACCTCATACACCTTGAGCTCCTCCTCGTACATCTCGGGGTCTTCCTCCGAGTCCCCCAGGACCTCCGGAAACTCATGGCGGAGAAGCTGTGTACATAACTCTGTATACGAGATCTGGCATCCATGCTGCCTCGAGATCTGGCAAGCGACCTCTCTCACATGATTGGGTAGCGAACGAAACAGCGCTCCAATTTTATAATCGTCCACGATTGGAAACCCCTCCTGCTCCAACTTCCAGACTAGTCAAAAACCCCATGTTGCTTTGAATTCCACGGGTCGGACTGTACTCAACTTCCTCTATCCGCTCCATCAGCTCGCGGCACCTCTCAGTGTAGTTCTCATGCAACATCTGGAATTGAAAAAAAAATGACATAGTTAGTACTAAACCGACCAAGCCAGTATAGAACCATTTTTTTCTTTTCAATTCGCAAATATATACAGAGAAAAACACACACAAATCGGGTTCTTCTACCCTAGTGATTAAAATATATAACCACTTTTTCTACCCTTAAATTCTAATATTTGATTCATGATAGAAGATAAAATATTGTTCATAGTTACATATCCTAAAGTACTTTTCATCATAAACATCGTTCATACTTGCATATTCTAGAACATAAGATATACACAAAAGTACTTACTTGGAAGCGGCAGGAAGAAGGCTTGATGTGTGTGTAGTGAGATGGCAACTGCTCTGATACCAACCTGTAACGCCAGCTTTTTTTTTCTTTTTCTTAAGCGGCGTTACGCTAAACATACATATGCATATGTAACATCTTAATGCAGCGGAATAACTAGTACTTAAATCATATACACATGTCTGGGTTATCATTCATGGACATGGTGACATTATGCTTAACATATTACTAGCATACCTAACATCATGACATCAACTTTCCATAACTTATTCATAAGCATTTAAGGTAACATATTATCAGCATGCATAGCATCATGATATCAACTTTCCATGACTTATTCATAAGCATTTCAGGTAGCAAGTAATTTATCCATAACTTCACGAATAATAGGTTGTTTCTTAGGCATAACTATTATAAGTCGAGCATGACCCAAAGTAAGCATTGTCAGATCATAAAACAAGCAATAAGTGAAACGAGAGGGTTCCTTGGCCATGTCACTACTACACATCATTGGCAAATGCATATCTCATAAGGATGCTTAGTTTAAAATCATACTTTTCATTACATAAACATAATCATAACATTCATTGGGGCCCTGGCTTGTACCACATTCATTCACCATATGCGCGCATCCCTAAGTAAATACGAGGTATCTAATCTCGACCTACTAGGGTAAGGACAGCTTTATCGGTAGTCCCGAACCGTAAGGACAGCTTCATCGGTAGTCCCGAACCGTGGACAACTTCATCGGTAGTCCAGAACCGTGGACCTTATTCAGGTCCGGTACAAGCCCATTCATAAAATAAAATACTTTCACATGCTTCTTCATTCACAAACATACATAGCATATTCATTCATTCTTAATGCTTAACATTATCATTATGCCTTGCAGGCATGAACCTCATTTCATTCATCATTCTCATTCCATATCACCTCGAGGCATGAACTTTAACTTCATTCATCATTTCATCCATAAACAGGACATGCATACATATCATTCATAAATCGTGGCATACATTCATATTATTCATAAATCATGGTATGCATACATATCATTCCTAAATCATGGCATACCTACATAATTAGCATCTGAATTCATAAAAACATGCATGGTCATGGCACATAGAAAAACATGCCTTGGTCCTTTCATACATGATACATTTCCTTGGGTTCATGGCACATGTCTAAACATTTATGAATCATCATTACAAGTGACCTAACATATAATTCATGACACTTAAGCTAGGGTTTCAATTGGCATAAACATTCTTCCAACACACTTAAACATCTATATACATCATAGTACCCTACAAACATGCATCCTTGTGGTCTTAACCCAACCCAAACCCTAAATCTTGGGAGTTGGCCGAAAGTTCCTTGGCATGAAACTCCACCATTCAATCAATAGGAAGGGTTCCATAAGTAAAAGAACACCCATACATTACATACAAGACCATAGGGAGCCATTAAACCCCATGATTGGAGTAAATCCTAAACCCTAGTCCCACCTTGGGACCTTGGCCGAAACCCTAATGGGTCACCATCACATGAATAAATTCATAATGTTGCAAATTTACATCCTATAACTCACATATACTTCCATAGAAAGACATTTGAACCCTTGCTTGGAGTTAACCCTAACCCCTTGCCCTAAAACCCATCTTGGCCGAAAGTTACTAGGGCCTTTAATCATGAAAAACTTTCACATAACCCCTATTAGCATCTCTTACCACATAAGAAAACATAAGGAACAATATTAAAGAGTTGGATCCAAACCAAACCATAGAACCTATGGTGGCCGAAACCCTTGGTAGCCCTAACTTTGGTGTTTCTTCATATATGGTTCAAACAATTCCTTGTATCATGAAAATAACTCAAAAACCATTATACCACAGGTGAGGGAGTCTTACCTTGGGTTATCTTGGTTTTTAGACCTTAAAAAGGGAAGATGATGATGACCTTGTTGTCCCTTGATCACCCTTAGCCCTTGTAACCTTGTAGATGACCCTTAGCTCTTGAAAATTGAGCCCTCTTGTGAAGTTTTCCAAAAGAAAACCTTCCTTGAAGTTTCGGCTAGAGTGAGGGAGGAGGAAGAAGAAAGGTGGAATTGATGGAAGGAAGAAAGTAACTCCCAAGCTCCCTCTTTATAACACATCAAGGAGGGCAAGTGAAGAGTCATGGTGGATGACCATTCATTTTTCCTAAGCCTTAAGCACAATCCACTTCATTTCCTCATAGCACTCCCTTGCTAGGTGAATTGGTTAGAGCATGCATGGTTGTACAAGAGGTTTAAGGTTCAATCCTTGGTGCATGTACTAATTTATTTTGTATTTTATTTTTATTTAATTCCCTATTATTTCGAAAATCCCTTAAAAATTCCCCCATAATTATGTTGATATTTCTCATTAAAACCTCTTTATATTTATATTAATTTTTACCTAAAATTCACCAATAATTATGGTACTAAGAAGCCCATATAAAGCCCATTAGTGCTTATTTTTCCTAATTAAAATGAGAAAACATGGATTTCTAGGCTAGGATTCGTATTAATATTTCTAGGTCCCTCAGAAAATTATCTAGTCATGCTCAATATTTTAAAGAAAATATTATGAGAATTTTTCGGGTCGTTACAGTTGGTGAGCTCAACTTTTTCCTAGGATTACAAATTAAACAAACTAGGGATGGAAACTATGTCCATCAATGCAAATATGGTAAAGAGTTAATAAAGAAATTTAAAATAGATAACTCTAAAAGCATAAGTACCCCCATGGCCACAAATGTAAAAATAGATAGTGACCCTGATGGTAAACCAGTAGACCTTAAACTCTATAGAAGTATGATTGGAAGTCTACTATACCTTACAGCCAGCAGGCCTGATATCCTTTTTGCTGTAGGAATGTGTGCTAGATACCAAACCTGTGCTAGGGAAACACACTTAGCAGCCCTAAAAAGAATATTAAGATATGTTAAGGGCACCGTAAATATAGGGATTTGGTATCCTAGGACCTCAACCTTTGACTTGTCAGGATACTCGGATTCTGACTACGCTGGGTGTAAATTAGATAGAAAGAGCACAAGTGGAAGCTGCCAACTGTTAGGAAATAGTCTAGTAAGTTGGGGCAGCAGAAAACAACACTGTGTAGCTCTATCCACAACTGAAGCTGAGTATGTTGCCTTAGGAGAGTGTGTAGCACAACTACTATGGATGATGCACACTCTTAAGGTCTTTCAGCTTAACTACACCCATACTCAAGTCTTCATTGACAATATAAGCTCAATTAATCTAACTAAGAACTCAATCCAACATTCTAAAACTAAACACATAGAAGTTAAACACCACTTTGTAAGAGATCATGTAGCCAGGGGTGAAATAGTCCTTAAGCATGTAGACTCTAAGTCTAACTTAGCTAACATATTCACCAAACCCTTACCTGAGTCTGAGTTCAGCTCACTAAGAAGGCAGTTAGGATTATGCTTAGTAGAATAAGTTTGCTCTATTTTTGATTTTCTTACTGCTTTACTTGATTTAAAATCAGTTTTTAAAACAATTTTAAAACTGCTTTACTTAATTTCAAAATCAGCTTTTAATTAGTTTGAAAAAAAAACTTTTCAGCATTCTTAAAATATTTTTTCGACTTTGTTTTTTAAAAAATGACCCCCTTCAAAACTAGGGATTTTTCGCAAATGGACTTAGCTTAGGCCCTAACCCTAGAACTGCATGCACCTATAGATTTAGAAGCCAGCATCTCACAAGAACCTTAGGGTACTTTTGATTGTTAACCTAGAAAGGGTTGAGATGCTTAGGTCTCTGCCTTAATTCAAGATGTAGATCAGTGCATCTGCAGTAATTGGGGCACTAAATACAACTTATACAGCAATCAGGTTAAGTGTCAAGTTTAGAAAATCTAACTTAAACAGAACACTTAACTTGACTAACCCTAGTGAAAACTACTGTTTATAACAGTTAGTAAGTAGCTAATTGGGTTAGACAGGACCCTAAAGAGATAATTGAAATTGGTTTGGTTTAGTCTATCTTGCATTGGTTCAGTACAGCACGTTAATTCTTTTTGCAACTTAATTATGCAATTTATTTTTTGCTATATTACTTTATTTTTGATATATGGCAAAGGGGAGAGATAGGAAAAGGAGAGAAGCTTTAAAATTTTACATTTTTTTTTCAAAACTCAAAATTTTCATCAAAACTTTATCCTTTCTTCAAAAAGTACTTAAACTTAAGTTGTTTTCAAAAGTTTTGTAAAGTACTTAAACTTAATTTGTTTTCAAAAGTTTTTTCAAAGTATTTAAACTTAAGCTGTTTTCAAAAGTTTTGTACTTAAACATAATCTGCTATCAAAAGTCTTCAAAGTACTTAAACCTAAGCTGTTTTTCAAAAATTTATCTAAGTACTTAAACGAAGCTAGGCTCACAATTTGTATTAAATTGCTTAACCTAGGTTCAAATTTTTCTATGTACTTATCTTAAATTGCGTTACCCAAGCTAGGTTTTCTAAGTACTTATCTTAAATAGAAAAGTTTCAAAAGTACTAAGGAGATTCAAACTTTTCTTTAGAAAATTTTCTAAGTTATTGACTTGAAAACGTCTCTAAATATCATGGAAAATATTTCTAAGTATTTGAAAAATTAGTTCCATCTTTAAAACTTAGAAAATTTTCAAACCCCACGAACCTTTAGAAAACCTAGGGGGAGATCCCTTCCAGGGGAGGAAACTAAACTGTTATATAATCTGTTCTTGATTAACCTTACTTTTTGAATCGGGTTGACATAAATCAAAAAGGGGGAGATTGTTGGTGCAGACAGCACCCAAGTCAAACCTGTGTTTTGATAATGACAAAAGGGTTCAAAAGTTATGATATTATGTTGATCTAAACTTTTCACTAAGTTTACAGGAAAAAAGTCCTAGGTACACTGGGCATGAAGTCCTAGTCGAGGACTGGGCATGAAGCCCTGGCAAGGAGCTGGGCACCGAAGACCTGCTCGGAAGGTGGGCATGAAGACCTACTTGGAAGGTGGGCACGAAGACCTGGTTAGGTGCATCGGGTAAAAGTCCAACCGGAGGAGTCGGTTGGCAAAAGGTAAACTCTCCTGAGAGGAGTAGGTGAGGATGCGTTCCCCATCGAGGGAACAATAGGCGTCGGTTCGACCTAGAGCTCCATTTTGGAGACCCAAAGTCAGAACCAAGATAGCTAAGGCTGTATAATCATAACATATTCTTGTTTTATTGTATTTGCAACTAACCCAGGATGTAGGACCAAAGGAACGAGTCTCTCCAGCTCAGAATGCCTCAAAGGAGAGAGGCAGCAGCTGAGCAGGGCGCCCCGGAGGTCCCGGGCGCCTCCAAGGTCAAGGCAAAGCAGTAAACGAAGAAAACGGCTCAAAGGATTACTGGTCCCGGGCGCCCCCAGCGTCCTGGGCGCCCCCAATGCCCAGGGCACCCTGGGTCCAAGCCAACGAAGCGGATAAAGATCATCCAACCGAGAAGCCCGCTGAAAGAGTCAACCAGGGCGTCCCCTGCGTCCCGAGCACCCCCACAGTCAACTCTCAGCCCTATTCGAGTGGGATAAGGGCTGACCGAGAGTTACTCGGATCGGGTGACACGTGTGGGGGGGGGGGGGCGCCCCCAACGTTCAGGGCGCCCCGAGAGGCTATAAAAAACCCCCCGACCCCATGGCTTCAACAATCATTGCTTCCAACGCCAATACGCTCTTCTACTCAAGCGCTTTGCTCCGGAATCCTCCCAACTCGAGATACAAGTGCCGACGACGTCCCTCTGCTCCGAGATACATTCCACACCAGACGTCGGTAACGAAGAGCTTTCCTTTTAAGTTTGTTGTACTACTATTGTAACATCTTTCTGTAAACCTTTTTGTGCACATATAGAATTGCCCACAGTAAACGGTCAACGACCATGGGCCTTGGAGTAGGAGCCGACCGCGACTCCGAACCAAGTAAAATCTTGGTGTTTGTGTTTGGTTTTTATGTTGTTTAGTTTTAATTTTTCCGCTGTGCATACTCTCTCTAAATCCGAAACGACTTACGATATTCACCCCCCCCTCTATCATTTTCTCTCGATCCAACAGATAATACTCTAGATTATGTTGAAAATAATACTCACTACATTTCTGAATATAATACTACAACCTTAATTAGTAGCCATGAAAATTATTCTACCTATTATGAAAATAATAATGAAATTTTAAATTCTGAATATAACTCTGAAAATGACGATGAAAATGAAAATGAATTTAGTAGAATTAAAGCTATGTTTAATAGGGCATACAAGAAATAAAAAAATAGATGTATTAAACAAAATTGAAAACTTAAATTCAAAAGAAATACTAGATGAATTAGAAATTGTTGAATTAATAGAAATGATGCAACTATACACAAAATTCTTAAAACTTTAATAAGTTAATTTTAACTCTAATTAATTCGTAACAATTTTAACATTAATTAATCCTTAATAAGTTAAATTTTAAATAATTCTTAATAGTTTAAACCTTAATTAATTTTTAATAATCTTAATCAATACTAATTTGAACTTTAATTAATCAATAATAATTTAAACATTAATAATCATTAATAATTTAAACTTTAATTAATCATTAATAATTCAAACTTTAATTAATTTTAATAATTTAAACATTAATTAATCCTTAATAATTTAATCTTAATGAATTCTTAATAATTTAATCTTAATTAATTCTTAATAACTTAATATTAATTAATTCTTAATAACTTAATGTTAATTAATTCTTAATAACTCCAAACATAATTAATCATTAATAACTTAAATTGTAACTAACTCTTTACAACTTAATCTTTTTAACAACTTAAAATCTTAAATCTTAATTAAGTAATAATTCAATGACAAATTCATTCCTTAACTCAACAAAATTCATGAACTAAATTTCAATTAAATACTTTCATATATGAAATTAAATAAAATTCTACTCACCTAGAACAATGAATTTAATAAAAATAAATATGTCAAAGTGGGTTGACATATTCGTGGGTTTACACTGTATGTATCAAATCGAGAATTTGATACATTATTAGAAACCTAATAAAATTACTTGACTTGATTGACTCATGCATAAATGTCATGCCCATGCATCCACTTATTTTTCCTTAAATATTTGTCATGTCATCCATGTTTATTTTTATCCATTATTTAGAACGGTTAAATATATAGGAAAAAGATTGGTTGATACTTACCTAACCTAATACCAGGGTGGGGCGAGATGATAGTATGTTAGAAAGCTTGGCCTAGGTAAGTGGAACTAGCCAAAACTACCTCGCAATATCCTAGACTTGTTAGACCAGAGTTTTTTCAAAAATATTGAATTAAAAGCATTTTTTCTTTAAAAGACTTTGTCTAAGGAAAGGGTTGATGATCCAATAAGGCTACAACCAAAGAAGGCCTCTGTGCCTCGCCAAGACCGGGAAGCCAATTATTAAAAAATTCTTATAAGCTACACATTGTTAAACATGAATCTAACTCAAGGTCAAGCAATCTTTAAATTAAATTGAGAAAAATTATCCAAGCATCTCACAAACACCTATAAGGCAACTGTGCTTATTTGTATTGCGACACTTAGAATGGGTGAGATGTTAAGGACTAATTAATTGACAAATGTTTTTCAAAATGTTTTTAAAATCATTAGGGTATATTCATAAAATCTATTTTCAAAATAATGTTTAAACATAATAATATTTTTATAAATTTCATGTTTGATTGAGTGTTTATTTATAAATACATCTTCAAATATTATATCTTTTCGAAAGTTGTTTGACCTACACTTAGACACAAACCTTTTAGTTCTACACTAAAAGTCCCTTAAGACACTTAGGTAGAGGTCCTTGTAGTTAACAAGGGTAGCCAGAAGGTATTAGATTCAGGTGGAGTTTTTTTTTGTAAAAATTATTTTTCAAAAATGTTTTTTTTTTTCAAAAATTCATATAATTTAAAATGGTTTGTTCTTTAAAAATTATTATCATTTCGTTCAAAATACTTTTCGAAAAATATTTTTCAAAAACTTATTATGTCATTCAAAATATTTTTTCAAAAATTATTTCTTTGAAAACTATCATATGCTTTCAAAAATACTCTTCAAAAATTGCCTTAATATCTCTTTTGATTTGGATAAACTCCTAAGACACATAGGAAGTTTACGTAATGATCTACAAGAATTCCCAAGACTATGTCAGATTTAGGGGGAGTTCAAGTCAAAGAAAATTAATGTATTGTTCCTGATTATATCAAAATACTTCTAAATGTTTTAAACTCTTTTCATTTGAATCAAACCCTAAGACTCAGAGGAAGATCACTTGTAGTCAACAAGCTTCCTAGGACTGTGTCAAGTTTAGGGGGAGGTTTAAATTAAAAGTTTTATCAGAAATTTCAAAAATATTATATTTTTTTTAAAAAAACCACTATCTTTTTTAAATACTTTTGAAAATATTATACTATCATTTTCCCAAACTTATTTCAAAAATAATTCTATCATTAGGAATATCTTTGAAAATAATCATTACTTGAGCTTGGAAAAACATCCAAGACACTTAGGAAAATTTTCTTGTAGTTAACAAGGTTTCCTAGGATTGTGGCAGTCAGGATATGAAACCAAATCAAGAAAGTTATTATCTTTCAAAAAAAGAAAGTTATTATTTTTCTAAAACTAAAATATTCAGTTATGGAAAATCCCTAAGACAAATAGAAATTTTCTTGTGGCCAACAAGATTCCTAGGATTATGTCAGACTTAGAGAAGTTCATTTTTAAAAAAATTATATAGTCATATGTTGTTGGTACAATATCTATTAAAGTACTTAGTGACATTTAAAATATTTTTTGGAACATGTACATAATTTTTTTAAAAAGGGGGAAGTGTATTGAAATCATTTTTCAAAATATATAGTATTTTCAAAAGGAGGAGAGAGATTATCTTAAAAAGGGGAAGAAAGGCTTAAGTTAATTTTTTATTATTGTTGGTGCAAATCATTCTTTCTTGTTTATTTCCTTTTGATGTGTGACAAAGGGGGAGAGAGGGCTTAAGTTAGATTTTTTTTCTCTTTCGATTTCTCCCATGTGTTAAACCTAGAACCAGAAGACCCAATCTAACTTAAGATATTGTCAAACATTAAAAAGGGAGAGATTGTTGGTGCAAAATGCATTAGTGATGAACAGTCATCCTCTAGGGTTTCGATGTTTAACAATATACTTAAGTAAGTAATGATATATGTTAGACAATATATTAAGGGTGGTCAAATTTATCAAGGGTTCAAACAAGACATTATGTTTGGTAGGGTTAACCCAGGTTTGATCAGTTTAACAAAGGGTTAGCCAAATAGGATCTGATGATTGGCAGAATGAGCAGAACCTAGGGTTGGTCAGTTTGACCAAGGGATTAAAACACACCGGACTTGAGGTGTGAGATTTTATTTACCTGAAGATTGGAGGAAGTTTAGTCAGGATCATGATGACTAGCAAAGGAGTGATTTTGGTTAAAGAAACCCTGGTGAGTGAAGCTGGGTCCTAGCAAGGGAAGCTAGGTGAACTAAATCCTGGTGAGTGAAGCTGAGTCCTAGCATGGGAAGCTAGGTGGAAGAAATCCTAGAGAGTGAAGCTAGGTGAACTAAATCCTAGCGAGTAAAGCTGGGTTATAGTGAGTGAAGCTAGGAGGACTAAGTCCTGGTGAGTGAAGCCGGGCATGAAATCTTGGTCTGGGGGACTGAGCACTAAGTCCTGGTCGGGGATCGAGCAATAGAGTCTTTGCCGAGCAAGGATGGTGGATGGAAGTAGAGATGGGTTGAGGTCAGATGTCTCAAGATTCGAGTTCTCGGAAGACGAGCAAAAGTCCAGCCGGAGGTCCCGGTTGGCAAAAGCTTTAGTCGAGCGGGGATCGTGAGTAGAAGTAGAGATGGGTCGAGGTCAAACATCTCGAGATTCGGGTTCTCAGAGGCTGAGCGAATGTCCAACCCGGGGTTTCGGTTGGCACAGGTAACTTCTCCAAGTATGGAGTAGGTGAGGGCGCGTTCCCCGGGAAAGGGAACATTAGGCGTTGGTTCAACCTAGGGTTTGAGGTGAAATCCAAAGTCAGAACCAACATTTAAGGCTAAGATTATCTGTATATTTATCTTGTGTTTGTTGTCTTGTAGGTACCTGGAGGTTGAGGCAAGATAGGAAAGCAAACGCAGGAGAAAACACACCTGGGAAACAGCTCCTGGGCGCCTGACGTGAATCAGGAGCCCAAGAAGGCTAGGTGCCCCAGTTTGGGCAGCCCACACCCAGGCGCCTAGCAAGCCAGGCGCCTATGGGTTCCCTGACGCCTGGGAAGGCCATCTTATCCCTGCTGCGAGTTCGGCACTACGGATGAGGTTTTGATCAACACGTGGCAGGCGCCCAAGAGCTTATAGGCGCCCGTGAAGCCTGTATATAAAGGGGTTCGACCCCTCATTGCTAAACATCAATTCTTACATCCGATAAAGTAGTCTATGCGAAGAAAAAGTGCTCAAGGCGAAGCTCTGCGACTAAGGAGGCTCCAGGAGGAAGTGCGCTGCACTTCAGACTTCCGGATTGGCTGAAGCTTCTTTTTTTGTTTGCTTTGCTTTTATTTATGTATTGAATTCAGTTATTCTTTGCTTGTAATCAAAACTGTAAGACGAGTTTCTCCGCCTCTCGAAAGTCTAGAAAGGAGACCACTAGTGGACTCACGATTGAGTGCTTAGGCCTTGGATGTATTGACCCTGGGAGGTTGGGAATTGTAAATCCCGAGTGTTTATTTTGTGTTTTGTCATTCTTTTATTCTACTATTTTCCGCTGCGTACTAACCCTGATAGAAAGATGATATTCACCCCCCTATCGATCGGCACCGATCGTACAGGATCCTCCTCGTGCCTAGGGCGATGTTGTCCATTTTCCTTATTCCTGCACATCTGGATTCGTGAAGTTTTAGAGTTGAAAAAAGTTCTTCTAAGGTACTTACCTCAAGGTCCTTAGAAAAGTATAGGCGTCGATAATTGAACTCCAATTTCGTGTCCTCATGAAGGTGATCAACGTGTACCTTTGCGCATCCCGATTGCTTACCGTTTCTCCGAGATTGTTGAGTTCTGTCATCACCTCCTTGATCTTGGCATGAAGTTGTGCAACTAACTCTCCTTCTTCCAATCGAAGGTTGCTGAGCTGATTCTGAAGCAAATCCCTTTTTGGCAATTTTGCTTTGGAGGTACCTTCATGGAGTTCAAGGAACTTCTCCCAAAGTTCCTTTGCCGATTGATAGTTGCCAATTCTGTTGACTTCTTATGCAGGAAGTACGGTCAGCAAATGATATTCTATTTTTTCTTTGTCACGAAGTCAGCCTATTCCTTCTTAGTCCACAGTCGTTCATCCTTGGGTTTATTGTTGGCGTCCTTTAGAGATGTAAAACTATTTTTCATTGTTAAAAGTAATTCAAAATCAGTTTTGAAAAACACCGGCATTTTGCGTTTCCAGCTCGCGAACTCCCCCTTGAACTTGGTCGGGTAGATAACTGGTCCGACCACTAGTAGAAAAATGCTTATTAACAACGTGCGTTCACCGTTGTCGTAGGCTAAAATCACTGTTGTTAAAGGACATGTTGTTATAAGGGGCGCTTAACATCAACAGTTACAAACCGTTATCGTTTATAGTCAATAACAACAGTGTAGTAATGTGTTTCCACCGTTGACTTTTAATGTGATCGACAACAGGTTAACAATAGTATTAAACCGTTGTTTGTGTGTGATTTAAACAATAGTTTGACAACAAATAAAAATCGTTATCTTTTGGTTGAGGCAACCAACAATTTACAACAAATACCATTTAAAAATTAAATTATTTAAATAATTTAACAATATTGAGCAAACACACTTCAATCTATAATATATTCATTAAAATATTATCAAATATTATATATTATACTCCGCAAATATCATACATCAAGATATCCCCAGTATGAGTCCATGAGATAACATCATCAAAATATCATATACATCAAGAACCAGAAACTATGATAAACATCATCAAAATATCCCCAGCAGCTAGCTTCATCCAAGTGCAGTCAACCAGATGAAGACAGCCGCGCCCCTTAGCTTTACACCATAAACTGATTCCTTCCCTTGGATATGAATTGTCACAACAAATAGAAATATAAAATGAGCATTCACAACTAAAAATAATAGAACAAAAGATTCCTGAAGATAATTATGATACAACTACATTATAGTACGACAGAGATGGAACTTAATCCTAGAATAGAACTTTCACCTTAGCGCACCTCAGACAAGCATGAACAGAAAAACTATGTACATGCATTATGAATTAAGGCCTGAAGTTAATAGATTTCTCCAGTATTTAAATAGCAATATAGAAACATATTATACAGACAGTGTATCTGAGCTCATAACATGATTCAAAAAGCCATGATATATTTTTTCTGCTGAGAAAATATCATTAAATTTATGTAATTCATCTTGATACCTCAAATCTCTCACTTTAAAATGTTGTGAAAATTTTTCTAGATCAGATAAGTGTTTCACAGACAATGTAGCGCCAGCAGCTTGGCTAAACAACGCCACTAACTCTTCTTTCAGTCCAACAATCCTCAATTCTATTTCACGCATCAATTCATTCCTGCAGAATCATCTTATTCAGTGAGTGAATCATGGTTGAATATATATGGTGATGAAGATGGAAAAATACTAACTTTGTTGTAACGACCCACCTTTTGGTGCTAAACTTAGCTTTAAGTTACTACTACTTGACTTCCCTTAACTTGCTTTATTTTTTTTTTCCCTTCTCTTTTTTTTTCAAAATAAACAAAACAACTTTCATTTTAATTGCTTTGCCAGGATTTGACCCCTAGACCTCTTAGTTGTAACACTAAAGCACTAACTAGCTGCTCTACACAGCTTCTCTTTAATGGTACCAGTCGACTGCTATATAGCAGTCGACTGGTACCAGGCGACTGACCTTTTAGCAGGCGCCTGGTGCATCGAACAGAAGCTACTATTCGATAGGGCAGGTGACTGGTCCTGTACCAGTCGACTGGCACGCCTAAAAACCTGCATTTCAGACCTGAAACTCATCTCCATCCATCCACCAAACATATACTTTCAAGTCATACAAAGACATGACACCATTTCTATACTCTATACTAGTTTTCTAAACATTTTAGCCAATCAAAACAACTTCATAAACTTGAAATTAGGACTTTTGCGGAAGTAAATAAGCTATCAAAATCTATGTGAACTTTAGACTAGAGTTTGTACCAAATTTTGTATCTATGCAAGATTTAAACAAAGTCATTCATTCTACCACTTCGAAACACCAAAACACATGTTCTACAAGACTTAGCCCAATGATCTCTTCCACGGTTCCGCCGCCACTGAACATCAATGCAAGTCCCTTCGCCTCCTTAACTTATGCTTTTTCTTTACCTTTGTCTGCAATAGAAGGAAAATGCAACTAGTAGGCACAATGCTTAGTAAGTAAATCCCAACTCACAAAAATCACATATCGATACTTAACATGCTCATTTCAAGGAATGCTTTAAAAACTTTACTTGCTCAGAATACTTACAACTAAATATGCTTACAACTTGAAATACTTTATCGTGCTTGCAATGTATCAAATTACACATGAACTAAAAACACTTACTAATAAAAGAAACACTCACACATATACTTGTATACTTGAAAATAATAATCAACTATCTCTTTAGGCCTTGACATTGTACCATGGTATCGGTGTATCAATGCGCGCTTTTTCTAATAAGTTGCGAGGTAGCTAGCCACCGTACCCTCTTAGAACTTTCTACTAACTTTCAGTGGGCCTCACATTTGCCCGGTACATGTCTCTTTCTAAAAGTAAAATACTTTTCTTACTATACATTATTCATACTTATTATCCAACTCTCTTTTGCAAACAATGTTGCACTTACACTTTTACCTTCCCATTCGGGACTTTCATCGAGCACCTTGCGTGCCCTACATCCAAGGCTTATCCTTGGGGCTTTTCAACCACAAATTCCTAACATGCTCAAATCACCTATCTCAACAACAATTCAAATTCGAATTCTACTTTACAATACATGCATCAATAAGAATTTAAGCTTATAAATCAACTTACTTAAGAAACATGGTCTTAACTTTCAAAACATAGCTTCACAACGATAATCTCATGGCGAAAACTACTCCTATTGCAGGTGAGTGATTTACTTACATCGGTCTTGGAGAAAACTCACAAAAACAGAGAAATAACTCCAATCGTAGACCACCTTTCCCTTTTCCTTCACGCAAAACCTCCCCCCTTGACTCTAGGGAAAACCCTAGATCTTCTACTCGAGCAAAAGAAGAAGGAGAAGAAGAAAACTCCTTGAATTCGCAGCCCTTCCTCGCCTTTCCTCCTTTCTCACACGCGGCCGCAAATTCTCCTCCCAGGGTTTCACGCGACTTAAGCGGGGTTAATATACCTCTTAATGAAAAGGCCTAACTACCCTATAACATTATTTCTCTCCACCTTTTTCTGTGCTTGATACCCTAGCCCGTCTGGTCAGCTGCGCGCCCTTAGGGGTTTGCTCCTCTTGTGGTCGCGAGTTTGAGCCCCCTTGTTGCCCTTTAAAGTTTTTCTTTTTCTTTTTCTAATTTCATTCCGAAAAAATACTATAATATTCTGAAAAATGCTAGAAAAATTCCTAAAAACCCCTAATAATACCAGGAAATTATTGGGTGTTACATTTGTAGCATTAGATGCCTGTGCCTCGATTTTTGTCGGTAGAAAGTTCAAGAATGACCAAAACCAAGTTAATTACCTCTAAAACTTAGAAATGCAGGGGAATAATACAAATTATCAAAATATATACCGTCTAAATAATAAAAATTATCAATTGATGTCTAAATATATAGTCATAATATATACCGTCAATTGTTTAAAACCTAGTCCTTTTAACATCCTTTTTGAAGGTAACCGTATAAGTGGGAAGATATTGCTACATTTTTTACAAGATGTTTTCAATCAAAGGTAGACACAAAAGGTACACAGAAGGCAGAAATACTCCGGACAGAAAATACAAGATAATTATTGCACAAGTATTTACTAAAATCTAAATGATTTCACATATAAATTATTTTTCCAGGCAATGAATAGAGGAACCAACACGTAGATAAAGTATCAATTAATACTGAATATTGTTGGAAGCCAAATACATACCTATCCTCTTCCAAGCACTTATGAATTGAGCATAGCAAAGGCTTCCAGAAGAATAAACCTAAATCATGAGTTTCAAAAAGAAGATATATCATCTTTCTATACCTGAAATACATCATTTGTATAATTTCTTATAGTATTAAAATAAGTAATTAAGAAACCAAACTTATCCTGTGTGCTCGTTTAACTAATGGAAAATATTTTGAATAGCAAAAACTTACTTGTATGAGCGATGACTTTGATTTTTCAATAATAGAAATGAACTCCGCTAGAGTGAGCTTATTGGTCATATCACTCTGCATACCTAATTGCAATAATAAAAGTTGCTAATCAATTCTTCTACATAAAGGTTACATACCTCATTTTGAAATTCTCCAACAAGAAGGGCCTCACCGAGTGATCATCAATGCCAAAAAGGTCGTAATCTCTCTTCCATAAAGGATTTGTCAAAAGTTCAAATGCATAACGAATCTACAAAAGGAAAATATACATAACCATGATAGCAAGGTACTGGACGTATTAAAGAACATGATAACACCTTCCATCCATGCATGTATTGATACATGACTTTTAAAAATCCAATTATTAAACATTTCGCTGTTTAGAAATTGAATAGATGAGAAGAAAATAACATTGTATTTGAATCTTAACTCACACCAACAATCTCAACTATGGATTTAATGTAGAATTAGATTAGGCTGGGATATAAGGATAACAACAGTGTAAGTTAAGAAAGAAGAACTATTAGCCACTTCCCTATCCTGTGCTCAGTGTATATATATCACAAGGCAAAAGTTGTAAATAGATTATATTTTCACTAAATCTATAACAATGAGTAGCGCAAATCAGAATGAAGCCAAGCGAGACAAAAAATTCTTCTCATTCACATTCCACATTACTTGTTGATGATGTTTGCCATCCCTATGAATAGTAAGCAACTAAGTCATAACATGAAACCAAACTTCACCTCCAATAAGAGAATACCATACAGAAAGCTAACAATTTGAGCCAACCCAAACATCATGAAAAAAATTTATGGTGACATTAAAGGCAGAACAATTCAGTCACACACATACACACACAAAAAAACAAAAAGATATCACAAAAGAGTTAGTCACCTTACACATGTTTTCAAAAATGATCGAAGTATAATCTCATCATGTTTTCTTAAGTAAATAAGCTATAAAAAAATGAAAGTTCAACCATTCTCAAAGGAATGAAAATGTATTCTAAGGTTTATAGATTTGATATAATCAACTTCTGATGCTATCATTACACCAATTTTAATCATTTACTAAATCTTGTAGCACTTCTTTGATAAACAAGAGTTATGGTAAAAATAATCCAAGTA
>JAGFNQ010003182.1:0-90161 GCA_024364735.1 Boesenbergia rotunda | reverse complement strand
CAATAGTTTGGTTCGATTGACCTCAGTAGTTTGGTTCAATAGTTAGTTCGTTTAAGGGTTCAATTAAAGGTTCAACAGTTTGTTCATTATTTTCTTGATCAGAATTTAATGAAGTTAGGTCTAGATTATCATATATTGAGTTGATTTCTTCATCAAATATTAAGTTTGTTGTTTCTTCAATTTTCTTAGTTTGTTTGTTGTAGACCCTATAGGCTCTACTTGTGGTTGAGTATCCTAGGAAGATACCTGGGGTTGACTTGGATTGAAATTTCCCTAAATAGTCTTTGGTGTTTAGGATATGGACTTTGCATCCAAAGACCCTTAGGTAGTGTAGATTTGGGAGTCTATGGTAGTACAATTCATAGGGTGTTTTGTTGTGTCGCTTGTTAATCAGAACCCTATTTTGGATGTAACAAGCCGTACTAATTGCTTCTGCCCAATATTGGTTTGCTAAGTTAAAATCATTGAGCATAGTCCTAGCAGCTTCCTGGAGTGTTTTATTTCTTCTTTCGACTATCCCATTTTGCTGGGGGGTTCTAGGACACTAGAATTCATGTATATACCCATTTACCTTACAGAATTCCTCGAACCGTTGATTTTCAAATTCTCCCCCGTGGTCACTCCTAAGTCTTTTAATTTTAGTATCATTTTGATTTTCAGTTAATTTACAAAATTCATTAAATAGGTTTAGGGTTTCATCTTTGGTTTTTAGAAACCTAACCCAGGTGAACCTAGAGTAATCATCAACTATTACTAAGCAGTATCGGTTCCCGCTTAGTGACTTGGCTCCATGTGAATCAAATAGGTCAAGGTGAAGGAGCTCAAGTGTGGTTTGAGTTAGGTCAGATTGGATTAGTTTGTGATTAGATTTGGTTTGTTTACCTTGATTACATGATTCACATATTAGGTTTTCATTGTTTTTAATTTTGGGGATACCTTTGATTAAGCCAAGTTGGGTGATTTTTGAAATGGTTCTCAGATTAGTATGACCTAATCTTCTATGCCAGAGGTTTGATTGTTCCAACTGAGTTAACATGCATTTAGGTACAAGGGGAATGTTTATAGTATAAACATTATTTTTCTTAGTGCCTTTAAGCATGATTTCTGAGTCTTGTACGTTTCTAATCAGGCAGTTAGAATTGTTGAATGTGACTATATAACCAGAATCACATAACTGACTTATACTAAGCAAGTTAAAATTGAAGTTTTCAACCAAAAGAACTTTCTTAATAACAAAGACAGATTTAAGTTCAATATTACCTGACCCAATTACCTTTAGGGTAGCATTGTTGCCAAATGCCATTGAGCCTAGGTTCTTGAACTTGAGTTTGGTGAATTTCAATTTATCTCCAGTCATGTGTCTGGAGCAACCGCTATCCAACATCCATTGGTCCAAATCTTTATGTTCCTACACATAAAGAGTTTTGTTGATTTGGATCCAATTAGAGTCAGGAATAGCTTAAATTGATTTTCACTGCCTAGTCTGTCTCACCCAAATCTAGGATTTTCAATCACGTTAGCCTTATAGGTTTTGTGAGACAGGTTTTGATAAAAGAATTTTCGAAAATCATGATTTATTTTGAAAGACATAATTAATTTTTGAAACCAGTTGAATTTATTTTGAAAAGAATGTTTAAATCTACAAGTAACTGAAAATTTGTGTTAGATTTGAATTTTACAAAGACTAATCTGAATTTGAATTTCAGAGATTGGCTTCCAGGTCTTGGCGAGGCACTAGGCCATCTTTGGCCGTAGCCTTATTGGATCATCAACCCTTTCCTTGACAAAGCCTTTCAATGAAATTTCATTTTCAAAATTAATCTTTGAAAAATTCTGGTCTAACTAGTTTGGATTTTAGATCGGTAGCTTCGGCTAGTTTCACCAGTCTAAAGAGACCAAGTATACTTGACCTTATTAGAATTGGTTTCCCTAACATACTATCATCTCACCTCCACCCAATACTATGTTGTTCAAATTTCAGTTAAGTTTATTCAGTCCTTAAACTAACCATTTCTTAGTCTAAGTATGGTGGATTGCAGAAATTAAATAAACAATCAGTCAAGCAAGTCTCAATCAAGAATTAAGTTTTATCTAACTATAACTATTGTTTTCAATTTGGCTCCCCCTGGACTATAGCCACGATAATGGTTTGGCAAGATGTGAATCTTGTCCTTAGGGATCCAATATTGATTTGTTCCAGTTTGTTGGTTCAGGCATAGTTTTGATACCCATGCCTGAACTTTTGGTCTGGACTGGTTCAGTATAGCAAAATAGGATCTTTGTCTAGATTTGGTTCTATATCCAAGTCCGGATCGATTTAGAACTGACTTCTGTTTTCCAAGAATCATGTCATGATTCTTGGAACCAGAGGTGAATCATTCTAAGGCTGATCTAAGATCCTTAACCTGAGTTTTTAGGGAGGAGTTCTCTTTCTCAAGTTTTTCAACTTGAGTAGGAGTTCCTTCTTGAACCTTCTCGGTTAAGGGTTTAGAATAAGCTCCCTCTTTCAGGAGTTTTACTTCCTGTCGGAGGGATTCGATTCGGAGTTTGGCTTTCGCCAAATCTCAAGAAAGATACGAAATTAGTTCATTTAATTGACATCTAGTAAATCCACTTACCTTGATTTCGCCATCTTCTGGAAAGGTCAGTCTGTCGTCATCCTGTTCTGATTCTGACTCGAACTCGACTTCTTCTGAGGCAGTTAGTGCGAGTAGGTTCGATTGTGGGACCTCTTCTTCTTCTTCGGAGGAGGACTCGTCCCACGTTGCTTGAAGTGCTTTCTTCTTCCTTGTCTTTTTTGCTTCCTTCAAGTTAGGGCATTCGGTCTTGTAGTGGCCCTTCTTCTTGCACTCGTAGCAGGTCACGTTGGGCTTGCTCTTTTCGTTTGCGGGTTCAGTTGGTTCATCCCTTCTTCGGCTGACTTTCCATTTGTTGGGTTGGTTCTTCAATTCTTTATAGTAGTTTCTTGCCAGTCGAACCAGCTTTGGTCGATCTCCTTCTTCATCTTCTGTGTCTGAGTCTGAGTTAGACTCGGGTTCAGGTTGAGGCTTCTTCTTTGTTGTCCTTCCAGTTTTACCTGCAACAAAGGCAATACTTTTCTCGGCCAAATTGCAATTAGTTTGTTTGTGTAATTCTAATTCAGAGAACAATTCATCTAATTTTATTTTTGAAAGGTCCCTTGAAACCTTGTATGCATCTACCATAGATGCCCACAAGGTATTTCTCGGGAAAGCATTTAAAGCATACCTTATTAGGTCACGGTTATCTACCTTGTGACCGATGGTGTGCAGTCCGTTCATCAATTCCTGGATTCGAGCGTGAAGCTGAGCTGCTGTTTCGTTGCCGGCCATTTTGATGCTGTACAGCTTGTTCAAGAGCAGATCTCTCTTGCTGATCCGAGTGTCTGATGTTCCTTCGTGCAGCTCGATCAGTTTTCCCCACAGCTCCTTGGCACTGTTGAAAGGACCCACCCGGTTCAGCTCCTCTTTTGTTAAGCCGCATTGAAGGGTCTGGGTCGCCTTTGCATCCGCTTCAATTTTTCGTTTCAGAGTGGTGTCCCACTCTGTGTAGCTTTGAGGTACTCCTTCAGCATTTTTGGGGATCTCTAGTCCGGACTGGATGATTATCCACATGTCCACCTGAGTTTTCAGGTGGACCTCCATTCGACTTTTCCAGTAGGAAATGTTTTCTCCACTGAAAAGAGGAGGTCTGGCTGTGCTGAATCCTTCTTTCATGGCCATTAGGTATTTTATCTGAAAAAGAGATAAGAGAAAGAAAAACTTGTCCCAAGACTTAGTCTTGGATTAGTAGTGCGGGATAAAGAAAATTAAATATCGAGGGGTGTTGCACCAACCTTGATCAACGAGAAGAAATTCGAACGAAAAAATATTGAAAGAAAAATTTAAAAGAAATCCGAAAACTTTTCAAACTGGTGGTTGCATCAAATTTGAACTTCCCCGCTCTGATACCACTTGTTGGATAGAGAGAACCGATAGAGGGGGTGAATATCGGAAAGCATTCGAATTGGAAAAGAGAATGCGTAGCGGAAGATTAAAAACAAAAACACGCAAACAACAAGGTTTTTACTTGGTTCGGAGCCTAGGTCGACTCCTACTCCAAGGCCCACGGTCGCTGACCGTTTACTGCAGGCAATACTATAATCGCGCAAAATCAGTTACAGAAATAGAATTACAGTTAAAGTGCAGTACTGAAATTAAACTCTTCTTTTTACCGACGTCCGGTGTAGATTACTTTTTTCAGAGCAGTAGGACGTCGTCGGCGCTTGTATCTCAAGTCGGGAGGTTGCTGGAGCAGAGTGCGGAAGCAGAAGAGCGTGAATGCGTTCGAGAACTTGGATTGTTGAAAGCCTTGGTGTTGGGTGCTATTTATAGCACCTCGGGGCGCCCTGGACGTCGGGGGCGCCCCCCCCCCCACGTGTCAAGTGATCCGAGCTTCGCTCGGTCAACCTCTATCCCACTCGAATAGGGCTGAGGTTTGACACTGGGGGCGCCCGGGACGCTGGGGGCGCCCTGTTTGACTCCTTCAGAGCGGGCTTCTCGGCTGGATAAGGGTAATCGGCTTCGCTGGCGTAAGCGCGGGGCGCCCTGGGCACTGGGGGCGCCCTGGGCGCTGGGGGCGCCCTGGGTACTGAGGGCGCCCCGGCCAGTAAGCAGCCGAAGCCCTTGTTGCTTCGCTTATTTTGTGTTGGCCTTGGGGGCGCCGGGGACACTGAGGGTGCCCTGCTCAGCTACTTGCCTCTCTCCTTTGGGCATTCTGAGCTGCAGACACACGTTCCTTCGGTCTTGCATCCAAGGTTAGTCCAAAACAATATGAAGCAATAGAGTATTATGTTTATACAACCTTAGCTGTCTTGGTTCTGACTTTGGGTCTCCAAAATGGAGCCCTAGGTCGAACCGATGCCTACTGTTCCCTCTCGACGGGGAACGCGTCCTCACCTACTCCTCTCGGGAGAATGTACCTGATGCCAACCGGCTCCTCTAGTTGGACTTTTGCCTAGCGGTCCTTTGCCAGGTCTTGGATACCAAGCTGTCCTCCGCCCGGTGCCTAGCATTCCTTCGCCAGGTCTTCAGTCCCAAGCTGTCCTTCGCCTGGTGCCTAGCAGTCCTTCGCTAGGGCTTCAGTACCCTAGCATTCCTTCGCCAGTACCTAGTGGCCCTTCGCTAGGACTTTTTACTCTGGCATTCCTTCGCCAGTGCCTAGCAGTCCTTCGCTATAACTTTTTACTCTGGCATTCCTTCGCCAGTGCCTAGCTGTCCTTCGCTAGGACTTTTCCTGCACACTTGAGTAGCATGTTAGATAACAAGTAAGACTTAACTTTTGAACCCTTTTGCTATTATCAAAACTCAGGTTCGACTTGGGTGCTTTCCGCACCAACAGATTGGACCATATTTATAGAGGTGAATCACTTTCTTTCCTTTCTCATATCATTTTTTGCAATATTATTTGTTGATCTACTCTATATTCCATTTTCCTTCCCTAAATTTCATGTTCATCTTAATCTTTTCCATGGACTTGGGTACTTTGATGTTTCTTAATGTGACTTTGCCCGAGACGGACAAAAGTTTAAGTGTGGGGCAGGTTTTGGTTGTTTTGGATGCTAGAAAAGTGGTGCATAAACTTTATTGAGGAATCTATCAAATAGTGAGGATAATGTGAAGCATCTGGCAACCTACAAGTAAATTCTGCCAAGTCTAATCCCAACTGAAGCCTTTAGCTCTCCACTACTATGTAATGCAGAAAAAATCTGTTAAGTTCAGAAAAAGTGGGACAATGAGGCTGTGAAGGCTGCCGAATACTATATCTTGGATGTATCAAGCAATCTCAAAAACAACAATCCATCCATTTTAAGGCTTGTCATCAATTCTCAAGATCAAATCATGTATCCAAGAGCTGCCGCCAATTGAAAGAAATCAAAAACATTTCTGTTGAAGTTGAGTTGAATTGAAGCTGTACATGAAAATGCTGGAAAAACTGGGAATGAAATCTGTGGGTTGACTGCATAATCAGAAGTGAAGAAGTCACGCAAAATGAGAGCTTAAGCTAAAAGAGCAACACTATACTGATTGCAAATGCCTTGTGTCATTTTCATCTTTTTAAGCGTGCAAAGTTTTAAGGTGCAAGTCTCAGAAAAATTTAAGGCTACTTGGAAGCTGACAGTGTTGAGGCAATCGACCCTTAAATGATTGGAATATTATGGTTTTGATGCGTGTGGGTGGATATGTTTAAGGTTAGAGTGTGATATTGTATTTGATGTATGTGATTGATTTTGCAGGACTTGGAGAATCACACATAGTGGACATATCCGAGGGACGAGAGCCGAGGGAGGACGACTCCAAGGGCAAGCCGGGAAGTGGACTTCGAGGGCACACGTGAAGGGTGGCATGGAGGCAAGCCAAGGGAGGCTTGTGTGCGCATCCGAGCGACGAGAGCCAGAGGAAGATGACTTCAAGGGGACGAGCCAAGGAGTGAACCTGAAGGCATACGTGAAGGACTATGTGAAGACTGGCTGGGAGTGAGTGGGCAGTCGACTGGCCAGAGGGCAGTCGACTACGAAAACTCACAGAAGGTTTTCATCCTTCTACCAGTCGATTGGTATACCCCGAAAATTAGCCGTTGGCTAGCAATTAATGACTAGGCCAGTCGACTACCCCAGGGGCAGTCGACTGGTGTTGGCCTGGACAGACTGCGAGTTTATCCTGTTCTCCTATAAAAGGAGGACCTTTTTGCACGTGGGTGGTACGGTTCCGTTCGACAACGAAGTGCTGCTCGTCTGAAAAGTGTCTTCTACTTCCTCTCTCATACTACTACATTCTGTAAAGAGGAAGATCACCACTGTAAAGGTTTCTCCACCTGAAGGAGATTTTTCATAGTGGAAGTGGTGCGCGGCGTGGATCCTTGGATTAGTCACCCATCTGGGTGGATACCAAGTAACTCTTGTTGTTAGCATTGTACTCATTTTCTTTTACATATTATTGTTTCCGCTGTGCTAACGACATTGTAGAGATCCAAACGAAAAAGTGTTATTCACCCCCCCTCCCTTTAGCATGCCAAGACGATCCATCAGTTGGTATCAGAGCCAGTTCGTTTCGGAAGAACTCACCATCAACCGGAGCAAGTATAATGGCGTTTCAGGAGGGATACTCTACTGCACGACCACCCTTCTTTGACGGGAACGACTTTGCTTACTGGAAAGGTTGAATGCAATACTACCTTATGAACGATATTGAGAATTGGATTAGTATTGCAGATGGTTTCGAGGCACCTGTCGATGAAAGAGGAGAACCGACACCGATGAGATCCTGGTCGAAGGAAGTAATGAAGAGGGCGCAGTCCAATGCCAAGGAGACCACCACACTGCAGTACGAGCCCTCAAAGGAGCAACTGAACAAGGTGGGGCCGTTCAAGAGCGCCAAGGAATTGTGGGACAAATTGGTGGAATTGAACGAAGGGTCAACGAGTCCAGAAGAGCAAAGAAGGGCTTGCTCGTGGCCCAGCTCCAATCCTTATCCTTGAAGAGCAACGAGACTGTCAGCCAGTTACATGGAAGGGTGAAGGAAGTAATCAATGAGCTCCACGTAATTGGAGAAAAGATAGAGAACCGAGATCTTGTCAGGTACGTCCTACAAGCTTCCCGAGAACCACCTTGTGGGCATCCATGGTTGATGATTACAAGGTATCTAGGGATTTGTCCATAATTAAATTAGATGACTTATTTTGTGAATTCGAACTGCACGAACAAGCTAATACTTCGGCCAAAGAGAAGGGTATTGCTTTTATTGCAGAAAAAGAGAAGAAGAAGAGAAAGGAGAAGAAGAAGGTGGTCTACTCCTCCTCATCAGATTTAGAGGAATCCAGCGCCTCCTTGGATAGCGATCAAGAGGCTTTCATGGTAAGAAAATTTCGTAGAGCTTTCAAAAGTTTTTCTAACAAATCCTATGCTAGGAAAGGGTCAAAGGTAAGGGTAAGACCAAGGACATCATCTGCTACAACTGCTACCAAGAGGGACACATGAAGAATGAGTGCCCTCAACTCAAGAGAAAAGATGACAAGAAGGAGGAGAAGAAGAAAGGTGACAAGAAGAGGTCTAAAGGAAAGGAAAAGGGGGCCACCAACCTCAAGGTGACCTGGGATGATCCATCATCCTCGGAGGAGGAAGAAGAGCAAGTTTTCCATTTTGCTCTTATGGCACAAGATCACTCAGACTCATCAGATGATGAAAGAAGTTCAAGCAGTGATGAGAGCGACTCCTCCTCTTCGTCATCCGAGTCAGAAGCTTCGGTAAGTGAGGTATACCACTTACCCTCCTCTACTTTAGTCAAGATCATTTCTATCACTAAGATGGACTTAGCTAAAGCTAGGAGTAAGAATAAGAATCTAAAGGAAGAAATTGCCTTGCTTAGAGTAGAATCTACCAAACTTGAAGAATTGCATGCTAGTTCTATTACATCACATGCTTCACATCTTGAAACTGAAAATAGGAAACTAAGGAAAAAGGTAGATGACCTCACAAAGGCTCTTAGGAAATTCCAAGTAGGATCTAACAACCTAGATATGATAATCAACAGTCAAAGGGTCGTTTACAACAAGGCTGGTCTGGGATATAGGCCAAAGACAAAGGAAGTGGCCTTTGTATCACTCACGGGTAGGATTGGTGCATCTAGGAGACTAAGGGTTAAGGGAAACACCAAGAGGGCATGGGTACCTAAGAGATTTTTAAATGATACTTATGGATCAAAAATTTGGGTACCAAAAGAATATGTTTTTCATGTTGTATAGGTAAAGGTGAAGGAGGCCCCAACTATGTGGATATTAGATAGTGGATGCTCAAGACACATGACCGGGGATGTGAGCAAGTTCACTACTATTAGCTACTTAAGAGAAGGGACAGTCTCCTTTGGAAATAGTGGAAAATTGAGGATTATTGGTAGGGGCACCATTGAGGTATCTCCCACAATTTCTATACATAAGGTACTCCTAATTAAAGATATGAAGTTTAACTTACTTAGTGTGATTCAGTTATGTGATGCGGGGTTTAATGTTGAATTTCATGCTAGGAAGTGTATAATTAAACATAATGAATCAAATAATGTCATATTAGAAGGGTTTAGAGAGGCAAATTTATACTATCTTGATCTTACTTATGCTACTAACAATGTTGCTAAGTGTTTCATGTCTAAAGAAGAAGGGTGGTTGTGGCACCGGATGCTTGGACATGTTAACATGAGAAGTATTGTGAGAGTGGCTAAGGAAGAGTTGGTGAAGGGGCTACCAATGATCAAGTATGAGAAGACCAAATTGTGTGATGCATGCCAAGAGGGTAAGCAATCAAAATCATCGCACAAAGGTAAAACCCTAACCACTACTACTTTACCATTAGAGCTATTGCATATAGATCTATTTGATTGTCATAGTACTCCCTCACTTGTTGGGAGTAAATATTGTTTAGTGATAGTAGATGACTTTTCTAGGTTTGCTTGGGTCTTCTTCATGAAACATAAGGACGATAACCTAGAAATATTCGTAGGATTTAGTAAAAGGGTAGAGAATGAAAAACATCTCAAAATAAACCGAATTAGGAGTGACCACGGTGGGGAGTTCCAAAATGCAAGTTTCACACAATTTTGTGTTGAAAATGGATACAAGCATGAATTTTCATGGCCAAAGACTCCTCAACAAAATGGGGTTGTTGAGAGGAGAAACCGAGCCCTACAAGAAGCTGCTAGGACTATGCTTAATGCATATTCTCTTTCTAGCTACTTTGGGGCCAAAGCGGTTAACACCGCCTACTATATTCAAAATCGGGTGTTGGTACATAGGTTTTTAGGAAAAACACCTTTTGAATTATGGAATGGAAGAGTACCACAAGTCCACTACTTTAGGATTTTTGGATGTAAAGTCTATATCCTAAATACCAAAGATGACCTAAGGATGTTTGAGTCAAAAGCCGATGAAGGAATACTAGTAGGGTACTCATTAACTAGTAGGGGTTATAGAGTTTACAACAAGAGGACAAAAGTAATTGAGGAGTCCTCAAATGTTAAATTTGATGAAACAACAAATACCTACCCTAGAAAAGCCTCAATTGATAAGGATATAGAAGAGGTTCAACACCTTGCCCAAAGAATCCAAGACCTACATTTGGAGGGCAATGATCAAGGAGGAGTAAGAAGTACCCTAGAAGAAAGGAAGAAGGAGTCAATGAACCCACAACCTCTAGACCCTTGAGACATCACCATGATCACCCTATTGACCAAATAGTGGGAGATGTAACTCAAGGAGTAAGGACTAGGTCTTATTTTAGGGACCAAACCAGTCAAATAGCTCTAATCTCTCAATTAGAACCTAAGTCTATTGATGAAGCATTGGGAGATATAGATTGAGTCTTAGCCATGCAAGAAGAGCTAAATCAATTTAAAAGGAGTGAAGTTTGGGAGTTGGTTCCTAGGCCCAATGATTGCACCATTGTGACCACAAGATGGGTCTTTAGGAACAAACTAGATGACCAAGGCAAAATCACTAGAAACAAGGCTAGATTGGTAGCTAGGGGGTTTAACCAAGTTGAGGGATTAGATTATGACGAGACTTATGCCCATGTAGCTAGATTAGAATCTATTATAATTCTACTAGCCTATGCCGCTCACATGGGTTTCACACTTCACCAAATGGATGTGAAGTCAGCATTCCTTAACGGGATCATTAAGGAAGAGGTTTATGTAGAACAACCCCCAGGGTTTGAGGACCCTAACTATCCAAGGCACGTTTACAAGTTGAGAAAAGCCCTATATGGATTGAAACAAGCTCCCCGGGCTTGGTATGAAAGGATTTCTTCATTTCTAGTGTCTAAGGGGTTTAGGAGAGGAACAATTGACCCTACTTTGTTCCTAAAATCTAAGGATAAGGACATATTTATTGCCCAAGTCTATGTAGACCATATCATTTTTGGGTCAACAAATAATGACTTCTTACAAGAATTAATCAAGTGTAAGGAAGATGAATTTGAAATGAGTCTTGTAGGAAAGTTAATCTTCTTTTTAGGCCTTCAAGTTAAGCAAACTAATGAAGGGATACATATTTTTCAAACCAAATATGCTAAGGAGATGTTAAAGAAATTTGGCTTAGAAAATGCTAAGGTAGCATCTACCGTCATAGGAACCAATGTGAAAATGGATAGTAGGGATGAAAATAGGCCAGGCGGCCTGTCAGGGGCCTGTGGCCTGGCCTGTTAAAAATTAAAATAATAAACATGCCCTTTTGAAAGCCTGTTTTTCTTATCAGGCCAGGCCCAGGCTCAATATAAAGCCTATAAAGCCTGACAGGCCGGCCTGGGCCTGTTAAACATGTATTCTATAAATTATCAAATGTCAAAATATAATGTAAATATAGAGTTTCGATCCCTGCACTCCCCGCCCAAGCCAATACTTATCTACACCACCTAACCAACAAATCACACATTTGTCTTGAAAGATGCATATGCCATTTTTGATTAATAATGCCAGCTTCAAATCTAGACAACAATTGTATATCACACAGAGAGTGTTGAATATTTGATTAAATATTTGTAAGCAATTCTGAAAAATCAGCTTAATCTAAAATCTTTGATGTTTTCTTATCCAAAATCAGAATATCTGTATCTATCATATTTTCAAATTAAATTACTGGCTTTGTAAACAGGCCACAGGCCAGGCCAGGATATTGAACAGGCCAGGCTCAGGTCTAAAATAAAGCCTGTAACAGGCCACAGGCCAGGCTCAGGCCTGTTTGCTAATATACAGGCTTGGCCTGTTAAGGTGAAAGCCTGGCCTGGCCTGGCCTGTTTCCATCCCTAATGGATAGTGACCTTGAAGGGAAAATGGTAGACTCTAAGCAATATAGAAGCATGATTGGTAGCTTACTATACCTAACCGCTAGTAGACCCGATATACTTTTTGCGGTATGTATGTGTGCAAGGTACCAATCTTGTGCCAAAGAGTCCCATTTGGTTGTAGTCAAGAGGATCCTAAGGCATGTCAAAGGTACCCTCAATGTCGAACTTTGGTATCCTTGAACCCCTAGTGTTGTTCTTATTGGATACACCGACTCGGACTATACGGGTTGTAAGCTAGATAGGAAGAGTACAAGTGGAGGGTGTCAATTCCTTCGGTCTTCCTTAGTTAGTTGGAGTAGTAGGAAACAACCATGCGTTGCCTTATCAACAACGGAGGCGGAATATGTGGCAATGGGTGGGTGTGTTTCCCAACTCCTTTGGATCATGCACACCTTAGAAGATTATGAGTTACATTATACCAAGGTCAAAGTCTTGTGTGATAATGTAAGTACAATCAACTTGACCAAAAATTCGGTTGACCACTCTAGGACAAAACACATTGAAGTGAAACATCACTTCATTAGAGACCATGTGACAAGGGGAGACATAGAACTACACTATGTTGAAACAAAGTCGAACTTAGCTGACATCTTTACCAAGGCTCTTCCCGAATCGGAATTTACATCCTTAAGAAGAGGCCTTGGAATGTGTTTTGTGGAAGTGTAGGATGAACTTTGAGATATTATATTTGAAAAACGGTGCTTGATCCATTAGGGTGATACACTTGGTTCACTAGTGCTTGTGGCACATTGTTGAATCATTCAAAGTATCAAAATATGAAAATTAGACTAACTATGGGGAAGACAAGTGTTTAATCAATGGACACTTTTCCCAAAGATCATAATTGGACATTTTAAACCTTTGAAAACCATTTCATGCTTTATATGCTTTGCCATGCTTTTGAAAGTTATATGATTTCAAAATTTGATTGTAAGTTTGATACAAAACTAAGTGACTTTCAAGGTTTTTGGGTTTTTATCAAAAGTCATTCATGTTTGAAATTTTATATGGACTAATATTTTTCCTTGATAGAGTATATCATTTCAAACATGTATGCAAATTTTTAAAATTTTTGGAATTTTCTGAAATTTTTTGGGAGTTTCTGAATTTTGGCACAAAAGCTGAAAATTGACACTAATAGAGTATCAGTCAACTACCCCATGGGCAGTCGATTGGCACGCCTTGTTTCAGCTTCTGTGAGAATTTTCAGAAATCGAATTTTCTTCAAGTTGATGCCATTGGGTTGGGTTGCTTGAGGCAATCATTTTGATGGTGTCAAGGGGGAGAATGGGTGGTTTAAGTTAGAATTTTTACTTGAAATGGATGGTTTAAGCTATTTTGTCTAACTTAGACTTTGGATGATTAAAAATGAGAGAAGACATAGATTAAGGGGGAGGTTGCCTCTTAGATTTTGATATGTCTTATATTTGTAATGGTGATTAGTGTTAAGTGGAAACTTAACTTGGACTATGATTAGAATTGAGAATGGGAGAAGACATGGATTAAGGGGGAGGGTATAGTATACTATGTCTTATTTTTTTCAATTGCTATCTATTGTTACTGTTATTGTTGGTTGTTGTTTATCTCTAAACTTAAACATATTGCCACACATCAAAAAGGGGGAGATTGTTGAGTCAATCAACCCTTAAATGATTGGAATATCATGGTTTTGATGCGTGTGGGTGGATATGTTTAAGGTTAGAGTGTGATGTTGTATTTGATGTGTGTGATTGAGTTTGCAGGACTTGGAGAATCACACATGGTGGACATATCCGAGGGACGAGAGCCGAGGGAGGAGGACTCCAAGGGCAAGCGGGAAGTGGACTTCGAGGGCACACGTGAAGGGTGGCATGGAGGCAAGCCAAGGGAGGCTTGTGTGCGCATGCGAGGGACGAGAGCCAGAGGAAGACGACTTCAAGGGGGCGAGCCAAGGAGTGAACCTGAAGGCATACGTGAAGGACTATGGAAGACTGGCTGGGAGTGAGTGGGCAGTCGACTGCGAAAACTCACAGAAGGTTTTCAGCCTTCTACCAGTCGACTGGCCCAGAGGCAATCCACTGGTATACCCCGAAAACTAGCCGTTGGCTAGCCATTGGCTAGCAATTAATGACTAGGCCAGTCGACTGCCCCAGGGGCAGTCGACTGGTGCGGGGCTGGACAGACTGCGAGTTTGTCTTGTTCTCCTATAAAAGGAGGACCTTTTTGCACGTGGACGGTACGGTTTCGTACGACAATGAAGTGCTGCTCGTCTGAAAAGTATCTTCTACTTCCTCTCTTATACTACATTCTGTAAAGAGGAAGATCACCACTGTAATGGTTTCTCCACCTGAAGGAGATTTTTCATAGTGGAAGTGGTGTGCGGCGTGCATCCTTGGATTAGTCACCTATCTGGGTGGATACTAAGTAACTCTTGTTGTTAGCATTGCACTCATTTTCTTTTACATATTATTGTTTCCGCTGCGTTAACACATTGTAGTTATCCAAATGAAAAAGTATTATTCACTCCCCTCTAGCACGCCAAGACGATCCATCAGACAGTTTTGTCTACAGCTTTAAAAATCTGTAAGGAATTGAGGAAGCTCGGTTAGCCACTGGAAGTTTAGTTGGAAATGATGGCAAAGAAAAAAAAAGATGGAAGCAAAAGAACTTGACTGCAAACAGAAGAAAAAAAAATAGAACAGTCAGAGAAAGAAGAAGAAAAAAAACATGAAGTGTTAGGAGATGGGGTAGATTTCTGAATTGGAAGATGAGAACAAGGAGTTAGTTGGATTTTAGATGTAGTATTGATTGAAGAGAAGTGAGCCTCGACAGTTCAGTATCAGACTCTGCTCAGTTTAGCTTCTGTTGGTGCCCTGATCGGTCTCCAGACCGATCAGGGAGGTGTCTGATCGGTCACTCAGACCGATCAGTAGGAGCTCAGTCCGATCAGCAGCCTGCCAGAACGACAGGGAAAGCCTGATCGGTCTCTTGACCGATCAGCAGAGGTTGACACACAGCAACATTGGGACACAGTGAGGATTTCTCATCCAATCAGATCAATGGCTGTTTCCTACTCAATTATAAGCACTGATTTCACTAGAAGATACCATCAAAGGGGCGAAGTATATTATGTTGGATCGAGAGAACCGATAAAGGGGGGGTGAATATCGGAAAATGCTTTTCGGATAAATAATAGAGCAAGTACGCAGCGAAATAAAAACAATCGCGAACACAGGTAGTATTACTTGGTTCGGAGCCTAGGTCGACTCCTACTCCAAGGCCCACTGTCGTTGACCTTTTCATGCGGGCAATTCTATAAGTGCGTAAATCAGTTTACAAGATTGAATTTACAAGTATAGCAAAGTAAACTTTAAAAAGAAATCTCTTCTTTTACCGACGTCCAATGTAAGTTGTCTTTTCGGAGCAGTGGGACGTCGTCAGCTCTTGAGTCTTGAGTCAGGAGGTTTCCGGAGCAGAGCGCGAGAGCAGAAGAGAGTGTATGCGTTGGAAAGAATGATTGTTGAAGCCTTGGGGTCGAGGGCCCTTTTTATAGCACCTGGGGGCGCCCGGAACGTCGGGGGCGCCCCCCCACGTGTCAGTCGATCCGCTTCCATCTCGGTCAGCTCTGATCCCTTAAAACTCGGGATCAAACTTTGACGGGGGCGCCCGGAACGCTGGGGCCGCCCGGATTGACCGGGTCTCCTCTTATCCATTGGCTTCGCTGGGGTTCTACTTCGTTAGCTTCAACTGGGGGCGCCCGGGACGCTGGGGGCGCCCGGGAGCAGCGGGGGTGCCTGGGAGCACGGGGGCGCCCTGGTCAGCTGTTGCCTCACTCCTTTGAGGCTCTCTGAGCTGCAGACACTCATTTCTTCGGTCCTGCATCCAGGGTTAGTCCAAAACAACATAAAGTAATATTATATTAATTTTATACAGCCTTAGCTGTTTTGGTTCTGACTTTGGGCCTCCAAAATGGAGCCCTAGGTCGAACCGACGCCTACTGTTCCCTCAACGGGGAACGCGTCCTCACCTACTCCTCTCGGGAGAATGTACCTGATGCCAACCGGCTCCTCCGGTTGGACTTTTGCCTAGCGGTCCTTCGCTAGGTCTCGGATACCATGCTGTCCTTCGCCCGGTGCCAGGCAGTCCTTCGCCAGGTCTTCAGTACCAAGCTGTCCTTCGCCTGGTGCCTAGCAGTCCTTCGCTAGGTCTTCGTATCCTGGCATTCCTTCGCCAGGTACCTAGCAGTCCTTCGCAAGGGCTTTGTATCCTGGCATTCACTCGCTAGGTGCCTAGCTGTCCTTCGCTAGGTCTTTGTATCCTGGCATTCCTTCGCCAGGTGCCTAGCTGTCCTTCACTAGGGCATTGCCTGCACACTTGGGTAACATGTTAGACACACAATATACCTTAACTTTTGAACTCTGTTGCCATTATCAAAATACAGGTTTGACTTGGGTGCTTTCTGCACCAACATATTAGGTTACATTTTTGAGTATCCAAGTCTTCCACTTTCTTTACTTTTCCATTTACTAAACTTCTATTTCATTTCTATCATTTCATATTTCATAACTTGTTTGAATAAGCTTTTGTAGGTGTGGATCCAACTCAAGAATGATGGTGGAGAGTAGAGCATAAGCAAGCTTATGGTAGTGCAAGAACCATGGTTGTGTTTGAGTGAGCTCTACTTTCATCGAAAATGTAGAACATAGGAAGAGAGCCACTTAATATTCCCTTGAGAGGCTTTGTGTATTTAGTTCATCTCAATGAGTCATGAAGGATGAAGTATACTAAGTTGTTGACTAAGGACAAGATACTTGTCCATTAAGTTTAGATTTTTGAGAATTGGCAACCCTAGGTAATTTCCTTTCAATTGCTTTTAACTATGATTGAGAATAATCTAGAGGGTACATGATTAGTTACTAGTTAGCTTGTGTGAGACGCCCAAGAGCAAGTGTGGGGGAGTTGATAATTACCATTTTGTTGATCAAATTAGGCTTTCAAATTGATGTTTTGATCCCTTTTTATATGCTTAAGTTTGCATTTACATTAGGTTTCATGAATTATCTCTATCTTAGCTTTTGATTCAAATCTTTGTATATTTGAGATATTTTGGGCATTAAATTTGAATCTAATTTTGTAGGCATCAAATGATCATGGACCTAGATCAGATTGGATCAAACTTGAGTTAGTCTTGGCCTTCATCAAGAGGATCAAGAGATGGATTAATATGGGCTGTCCGATCAAGAAACGGAGAGATCTGAGTCATTTGTCAACTTCTGATCAATCCGAGTTCAAGATATAGTTAATCATGGCCATATATCAAGATCTGAAGTTTTGGTCCCAATCAGAGGTCATCCAGCCGTTGGATTGAGCTAAGAGGAGCCTAAACCATCCATTCAAAAGGCAGGAAGATCTGAGCCATCCATTGAAGATCTCGAGGATCCGAGCTACTAAGAGGAAGATCCTGACCTTTGATGGAGATCTAGAGAGTTTGGGCTTGATCTGACTTGATCTGACCATTGGATGAGGCGAGAATGATCACAGCCGTTCAAATTCAAATGGGATAATTTAAATCAAACTCCTTCTCCGCCAAGCTTTGTCGTCACGTGTCGCTGTTTCCAATTTCTGTTCTTCGTCTGTTCCTCATCGTTTCTTCTCCGATCGTGCGGCCAACACCAGATTTGTTTGTTTGCAAAATTTCAGATCATTGAGGTAGTTTTCTTGTTCAGTTTGCTAACCAAAATCTCGCAATTGAAGGAGCTAAGGTGAGGGTTTCGCCGAAGCTACTGTTCCTGCCGATCGATCCTTGTTGATCGCCGATTTTCGTCGTCCGGAGCTGTCGAAGCTTTAGAGGGGTTCTTGAAAGTGTTTTGATGGTTTCTGAGCTCGATCACCATCCAGCCGATTGAGAAGGAAGAGATCGGGGATAGTTTTCAGCTACTGATCGTTCACCGCGATCGGACAGAGGCACTTCTGATCGGTCCTGACCAATCAGGAAGAGCTGTTCGCATCAGATCCAACGCAAACTGATCAAGGGAGTTTATCTTCATTGGTTTTTGAGTTCAGAGGGGTTCTAGCTCATCTTTTGCATGACGGCAAAGGGAAGTCTTGACAATGAACTGATTTGGTGTTCAAATTAGGATAATTTTGGTTTTAAGCTCTTATTTCTTCAAGTTGTTTTAGTTTGTTTCCAACTATATGTTTTGTTTTAGTTTTCATTATTCTGCAATTAGTTCTTAAATTTCAATTCCATCGTTTGAATTTAATTGCTTAGTTGTCAAATAGGTTAAGTTTAGTTTCCACAATTTCCTGATTCATTTCTGCTTAGTTAAGTCTATTTTGTTCCGAATTATTATTTCATTCCTAATCGCAAAAACCCCCATTTTATTAGAAAACCCAAAAATACATCAAACGACAAATTTCAATCTTGAACTAAACACTCTTAACTAGTCCTTGGAAAAATACGACTTGAGGCCCCTATACTACATTTAATTTTGTGAGCTAATGGTTTTCAACTTATAAATATTTAAATTTGAGGCTCATTCGTGACACTCGTGATTGTGGGCATCCATCACATCACCATGTCCATTTTGGACATTTCTAGATCTACCCATTTGTCTAAGCATGTGTTTCCCTTTCTTTGGGTTAATGTCTTGATCCTTAGGTCTAAAAATCCTAGGTTTATTATGATACATAGATTCCTTAGGGTTTTGATAGGCAATATTAACTCTATTTTTATCATAATATCTAAAACCAAAATTATGCATAGGTAAATAATTCTCATTACTTCTAGCATTCATGGAGGAGTTTGAAAAATACTTAAAGTTAGGGATTACCACCCTTACCCTTGTAGCTCCCCCTTGATGTGAGCTTTTCTCCTTCTCCTTCTTTTCCCAATTTTTCAAATGCTCCAATTTCTTGAATTCTCCTTTCCTTGAGCATTTGGTGTGGTAGTGTCCTAGCTCTCCACATGTGAAACACCTAATGTGCTTCTTCTCCTTCTTTTCCCTACAACCAATGCTAGATGTTAAAGTAATTGACTTGGGTTTAGGGTTTACCTCCTTTTTACCTAATGGACACTTGCCCTTGTAATGTCCCTTCTTGTTGCTCTTTTGACCTTGCTTTGTTGGAGGTGGACACTTCTTCTTGCTCCGATATTGAGGATGGTCTCTCCTCCCCCTCAATCCTTGAAGTGGAGACCTCTTCTTCTTCTTGTGCCACTTCATTTGATGAGATA
This sequence comes from Boesenbergia rotunda, assembly GCA_024364735.1. Classification (NCBI taxonomy): domain Eukaryota; kingdom Viridiplantae; phylum Streptophyta; class Magnoliopsida; order Zingiberales; family Zingiberaceae; genus Boesenbergia; species Boesenbergia rotunda. Next base: position 71,064 of record JAGFNQ010003182.1, on the reverse strand, counting down.
GATGAATCTTTTTCTTCTTCCTCCTCCTTTTTGGATGTTGAGCTTCTTTCTTCACCCGATTGGTCATTCTCCTCTTCTTGGACCATTGAGCTCATTTCCTTGGGCTCTTCCACTACTTGAGCTTGTGTAGGATTTTCATGAAGTGCTACCATCTTGTTCCATAACTCATGTGCGTTTTTGTATTCACTTACACCACTAATTATATCATTAGGTAAAATATCAATTAATATTGAAATTACCTTTTCGTTTCCCTTTGATTGGGCTTGTTGCTCCTTGGTCCAATATCTTGGTCGGAGCTTTTTCCCATGTTTATCTCTTGGAACTTCGATGACTCTTCTAGCACGATCATGTAGTTCCAATCTATATCGAACCATGCCTTTGTCCGCATCTTCCAATATTCGAAACTCTCGCGATCGTAGGAAGGTGGAAAATTGATATCATCCCCCAATCTTTCTTCAATCGCCATTTCCTCTAGCTTTTTGCTCTCTCGACGGTTAGTCCGTAGTGAGCGAATTTCGCTTTGATACCACTTGTTAGGACCTTGTTGTTTAGCTAGAGGGGGGGGTGAATAGCTACTCTTCGATTTTTCTTCCTACAAGTTGTTAGTGCGCAAGCGGAATAACAAAACTAAAACTAACAAGTAAGAAAGACACACCGATTTACGTGGTTCGGAGATCAAACTCCTACTCCACGGCTGTCTGTAAGGTGGACGATCCCGATCCTTCGATGGATGATTCCCCGGAGCACCTCAGGCTAGCTCTTGTCGCTCCTTGTGGGTAGAGAAACCTCGCCACAATCCCTTGACAACCTCTGAGCACTTGACAGCTACTAACAGGCTTTGACCAAGCTTGTTTCGCCAAGAAGAAGTAGCCAAACATGAGCTCTCTTAAATACAGCTCGATACTGTTTTGACCATTACCAGTCGACTGCCCCTGGGGCAGTCGACTGGTCCTCGTGAATTTGAATGTCACTGCCTGACGATTCGCATTCTGGTCGACACCAGTCGACTGCCTAGTCGACTGGTCCTCCACCAGTCGACTGATCTCTCTGTGCTTTACCTCAGTCGACTGATCAAGCATCAGTCAACTGCCACCTAAGGATTGCCTTCCTGAGTATAATTCTCTCAACACTCGAACCCTAAGATTTCTCTTCCCGATCTCTCAGCACTCGAATTCTCACTAATTAGTTGACTCTTCATTCAGCAGCCTCGACCTATTGCCTTCAAGCCCTCTTCGACTTTAGCTCTCGTCCCTCAGATGCATGCACGCCCGCGGCTTGTCTCCCATGACACCCTTCATGTTTGCCTCGAAGTCCGCTTCCCTTAGCTCATCGTCCCTGCTATATCAGCCTCGATCTGTTGCCTTTAAGCCCTCTTCGACTTTGGCTCTCGTCCCTCGGATGCATGCAAGCCCACGGCTTGTCTCCCATGCAACCCTTCACGTATGCCTCGAAGTTCGCTTCTCTCGGCTCGTCATCCCTGCTTTGTCCATGGTCCCTCGGATGCATGCAAATCCATGACTTGTCTCCCATACCATCCTTCATCGGACCCAAAGACGTCCAACTAAGTCTATGTGTATCCTACAAACATGTACACTCACACACACATATTAGATCAACATGAAACCCTAACTTAATCATATTAACACACACATTAAAACCCATGATCTACCTGATCAAACTTGGGCTGATTGCACCAACAGGGGTCGCCTCTAAGGGTTCGCCAATGTGTTCCAGTACAAAGGAGGATGTCCCCGACCCGAGAGACGTTCCTAACCAGTAAGGGCTCCCTGCTGAGGAAATTCTTCCTCCTCCCATTCTACCATGGTGGGTAGCTAGATCATCTCAATATCTGGGTCTGCTACATCAATCTCTACTGACAGTGACTATACTTGACCTCTTCTTCTTTACTTTGATGCTTTGTCCTGATTGTCTTTGTCCCGTCCCGTAGGTTGCCTCTACTGTGCAACCACAAGCCGCCTGATGTGCTTTGGGGGAGTCACTGAAGACCTTCTTCAATGGGTGGCGGCCGCTGAGGTGGAGGCTGGTCATGCCCGCGAAGCCGACCTCCTACATTTGGAGGTAAGCCGAGCCCTCCGTGCGAAGATATAGCATTATCTCAGTACCCTAATAACTTCTGAGGATACTTTGCATGGGTATCGACTCCAGGAATGCCTCGGGTCCGAGAAGAACTAAGCCCTCATTGAGGACTTGCAAAAAATATCCCAGGAGCGGGAGCAACTCCAAGCTCGGACGAGGGAGTTGTCTGATCAAGTCACCCTTTTGGAATCTATCAAGAAAGCCCTGGAGGACCGAAATACGGAATGGGAGCGCCTAATGACTCTGAAAGAATATGACTTAAAGCTATTGACCTCTTATGTCAATGATCTCCTGGAGCAGGTTACCCAGGTCAAGGCCCAAGCTTCCGCTGATACCCAGAATCTCCAAGAAGCGTTAGGGGCTCAGGATTATCCATTCCGGGAGGTGGCAATGCTGAAGTCTACCAAGGAGGAGGTTGAGGCCAAACTACAGCAGCAGCAGTGTAACCACACAGTCCAACTGTCCAAGGTTGAAGAGGAGTCCAAGGCTAAGTTCCTGCAATCGGAGGAGTATGCCGAGATTTTAACCAGGCAGGCATTGAAGCTCCTCAAACAGGGCTTTCATGGCGCTATCAGCCAGTTAGAGAAGGACAAACTGCTAAAGCCAGGAGAAGACTTGAGCGCTATAACTGTCCAGCGAGTCTGGGACGAGCTTACTCTTGAAGAGCAGGACCTATAGAATCGTTCCTGGCCTGGACTCCTTGGCCACTCCTCGTCCGCTGCATTTTCTTCTTCTTTTTAGGCCTTCTCTTGTAGGATAAGTACGTAGTCATTTCAGCTTTGAATGTAAACATCCTTGGACTTCTTATATTTTAAGTGATTTCCTGTCCACCTTAAGATGTTTTGCCTCTGGCCAGTGCCCCACCTCCAAGTGAGAGCCGAGGTTTCCCTCTTCCTCAAGCATCTAGGGGGTAGGCACTCTCGTCTTAAGAGATAAGGGTTCCCTGGGGACGGCAGGGCTATGCGGATTTTGGTCGGGCATGTGCTGCTTCGAGGCCAAGCCTACTTACCGAGAGGCAGTAGAGTTTTGCAGCTCTTGGCCAGGCATGTGCAGCTCTGAGGCCAAGCCCACACACCGAGAGGTAGTAAAGTTTTACAGCTCATGGCTGGGCATGTGCATCACTGAGGCCAAGCCCACTCACCGAGAGGCAGTAGAGTTTTGTAGCTCTTGACTGGGCATGTGCAGCTCCAAGGCAAAGCCTACTCATCGAGAGGCAGTAGGGTTTTGTGGCTCTTGGCCGGGCATGTGCAGCACCGAGGCCAAGCCTACTCACCGAGAGGCAGTAGGGTTTTGCAGCTCTTGGCCAGGTATGTGCAACTTCGAGGCCAAGCCTACTCACCAAGAGGCAGTAGGGTTTTACAGCTCTTGGCCGGGCATGTGCAGCTCCAAGGCCAAGCCTACTCACCGAGAGACCATTGGGTTTTGCAGCTCTTGGCCAGGCATGTGCAGCACCGAGGCCAAGGCCACTCACCGAGAGGCCGTAGGGTTTTGCAACTCTTGGCCGGGCTTGTGCAGCACCGAGTCCAAGCCTACTCACCAAGAGGCAGTAGGGTTTTACAGCTCTTGGACGGGCATGTGCAACTTCGAGGCCAAGCCTACTCATCGAGAGGCAGTAGGGTTTTGCAGCTCTTGGCCGGGCGTGTGCAGCTTCGAGGCCAAGCCTACTCACCGAGAGGCAGTAGGGTTTTGCGGCTCTTGGTCGGGCATGTGCAGCTCCGAGGCCAAGCCTACTCACCGAGAGGCAGTAGGGTTTTGCAGCTCTTGGTCGGGCATGTGTAGCTTCGAGGCCAAGCCTACTCACCGAGAGACAATAGGGTTTTGCAGCTCTTGGTCGGGCATGTGTAGCTCCGAGGCCAAGCATACTCATCGAGAGGCAGTAGGGCTTGGTTGGGCATGCGCAGCACCGAGGCCAAGCCTACTCACCAAGAGGCAGTAGGGTTTTGCAACTCTTAGCTGGGTATGTGCAGCACCGAGGCCAGGCCTACTCACCGAGAGGTAGTAGGGTTTTGCAGCTCTTGGGCGGGCATGTGCTGCACCGAGGTCAAGCCTACTCACCGAGAAGCAGTAGGATTTTACAGCTCTTGGTTAGGCATATGCAGCACCGAGGCCAAACCTACTCACCGAGAGGCAGTAAGGTTTTGCAGCTCTTGGTCGGGCATGTGCAGCACCGAGGCCAAGCCTACTCACCGAGAGGCAGCAGGGTTTTACGGCTCTTAGCCGGGCATGTGCAGCACAGAGGCCAAGACTACTCACCGAGAGGCAGTAGGGTTTTGCGGCTCTTGGCCAGGCATGTGCAGCACCGAGGCCATGCCTACTCACTGAGAGGCAGTAGGGTTTTGCAGCTGTTGCACATGCACTGAGGACAAGGCTAATCACCTAGAGATAGTAGGGTTTTGCAGTTCTTGGCCGAGTATGTGCAGCACCGAGGCCAAGCCTACTCACCGAGAGACTGTGGGTTTTGCAGCTCTTGGCCGGGCATGTGCAACACCGAGGCCAAGCCTACTCACTGAGAGATAGTAGGGTTTTGCAGCTCTTGGTCGATGTGCAGAACTGAGGCCAAGCCTACTCACCGAGAGGCAGTTGGGTTTTGCAGCTCTTGGCAGGGCATGTGCAGCATCGAGGATAAGCCTACTCATCAAGAGGCAATAGGGTTTTGCATCGGTAAAGGCTCAGCGCTACCCGCATAATATTCCGTAGACGCTTTTTATTTTTAGAACTACAGGGTAGTGGAAATAAATAATACAGCAGGCAAAGGAGCAAAACAATACCTCACCGAGTACGATAAGGGCGGAGATGGTTGGCGTGTCATGGCCTTTCCAGCCTCTTGCCTTTTTCGTCTTCTAGATAATAGCTACCCCGGTGAGCTTTTTGACGATGATATATGGTCCGTCCCATTGTAGCTCCAGCTTCCCAGGGTCGCCAATCGGGTTGATACTTTTCCAGACATTGTCACCGACTTCAAAACTGCAGGCGATCACCCGACGATTATAGGCTTGCTGCATCCTTCGTCGATATGCTTCCAACTGAGCTGCGGCCTTGTCCCGCACTTCCGAGATGAGGTCTAAGTCAATTAGCCACTTCTCATCGTTGGCTTCCTTGCAATAGTGTTGCCGTCGAACAGACTCTTCTCCTACCTTCACAGGGATGACGGCCTCCGCCCTATATACCAGTTGGAAAGGGCTCTCACCTGTTCCTTCCCGCAGGGTAGTGTTAGTAATATGAGAGAAGTGTCCTAAGACAATCGCCTTATGATTGTAATCATTTACTTTAATAAATGAATATTCACTATTTGAGTGTACATGTTTGTGTATTTGATTGAGATCTTAAAACTCATTCACTGAATGTCCGCAATACAATTCACAGTATGAGAGAATTTGTGATGAATTCACAACTAGTGATTATCTCTACATGTGCAATTGTGAAGTATTGAAATTGTCCCTAGTCGATGAATTGATAAATACGGACACTATCAATTCTGTTGAGACTAGCATGGGTTATTCTCTAATCAGCTGATTCTCACTGGCTGGTGACATTGGGATGTCCGGAGATAAACATGAATGCTAGTTAAGGAAACTAGTTCATTGGTGTGACTGGTTGTAAAACTTCATATGGTAATCTACATATAGATATGTCAATGAAGTTCTTACTGCAGCTTAAGTGCGATGTTCCTTTGACTTGCGGTGTTCAAGTCATCTTGGTCATGAAGACTTATATTTTGACATCTTAAGCAAGCATCTCCAAGGAGGTGTGGACCCAGGATGATTGGGTATAAGCCGAAGTGCCCGAAGATGTTTGAACAGCCTACAAAGGATTCACCACTCCTTCCGAGGAGATGTATACCCAAGGTCTATCGTCGGATTATTACTCGAAGCCTTTGGCCAGAGCATCACATGATCTGAGTATGAATATCTCAGATACATGAGAGTAATTAGAATCCGTTGGACGAGAAAGACATTGCTTGGGCTAGGTGTGACGTAGTCAGCCTAGTGGGGACTGACACACATAGACCATGTCCTTAACCAAGTGGGTATAAGATGGTGAAGGGAATGAGGCACGATTCATTAGAGCTGCTGAAGGGTTTCAGAATAATTTCTGAGGTCAACCGTTGATCTTTCGATTAATTGGGGATCATGATGTACTACTAGGTGCCACTCATGATCATTCTATAATTGGTTAATTATAGACGGCCAACATAAATCAAAAGCCTATTTAGTCACACGCACTACGAGTAATCCGAGGGATTTAAAATGAGTTGAAAATTAGATTTTCCGATCAAGAGAGATAAGTCGAATCTGAATTTTTCAGAGACGCATCGGAAGTATAAAATGGCTAAGTCTTTTGAAGACTTATTGGACGAATTAAATGAGTTTAATTCGTATAGTTTTAGCTTGGATTTGGCCGGCCAAAGAGGGTCCCCACCCTCTTTGTTTGGGCCACAACAAAAGGGGAAAACCGAATTTTTGGTTCAAATTATAAAATAAACCGAGCGTGGTTTGTTTTATAAAATTATGGATAATGAAATTTATATAAAGAAATTTATATAAAAAAATTTATATAAAGAGATTTATTTTTCATGGAAATTAAAATAAACCATGGATTGATTTATTTTATTTTATAAAATCAATAATAGATTGATTTACCATGATAAAGAAATTTATATAAAGAAATTTCTTTGCATAAGAAAAGGGAGACATGGTTGTTTTTATCATAAATTAAATTATGATAAAAACTTGGCATGATGGAATAATTCATAGAAAAATTTATATGATAAATTTCTTATGAAAATTTATTCCATAAAAAGGAGACTTGGCGATTGAGAGGCTACTATATAAAGGAACCAATGCAAGGCTTGGAGATTAATCTAAGAGATTTAGAAATAAGCCCTCTCTCTCTCTCTCCCTCTCCCTCCTCTAGTGCCGCCGGCCCTAAAAGGAGGACCCCTTTGTTGCCGTGAGCTTCATCCACCAAGCAACTGCCGAAGAAGAAGAAGAAGCGGGCGCAACTTCTTCCTTCCTCCCGGAATCTTGATTCCGTTCTTCGTTTGGTGGTTAGTCTTCCCATCTCTCTCTTGGTATTCTTGTCGTGCCTTTGGAGAATCTAGTAGTTCTTGTCGGCACGAAACTCGTGGCTTTGCGACGTCATCCCGAAGAAAACTCGGCGTGGACGCGAATAGAGGCGGAGCTTCCAAGGGACGCTTTCGGTTGGATCTCGTCCCTTCCTTCGAGTTACGCGAGGTATTAAGTAAATTAGTTTACTTTCTGCAAAATTTTAATATATGATCATGTCTACACAATATAAGGTTGCATGCTTAGATGTGCGGTTAAATAATTTGGGAAATTATTTATGCTAAAACTTCCGCTGCACGTAATAAATTATAAAATTACGAACCCGCATCCATGTCAACATGCACCCGGTCCCAACAGGTAGTACGGTAGGACCACAGGATGCTAGGGAATTCCTCGACCCAGCTGTCCTCGACGTGGTCTAGCTTTATTTTGAGTCCGCTCGGATTTCTCGATTGACGACCTCGGCTTTTCCATTGCCCTACGAGTAGGCTACTGAGGTAAAGGCTTGCTGAATGCCCAACCCTTCGCACCATTCTTTCAGCTTGTGTCCCGAGAATTGTCTTCCATTGTCCGATACCAGCTTGTGAGAGATGCCGTATCGGCAGACAATGTCCCTCCAGAGGACTTTCATCATCGTTGCCTCCGTGATGTTCGCCAGGGGTTCAGTTTCTACCCATTTGGAGAAGTAATTAACGAGAACCAGCAGAAATTTCTTCTGCTGTGGCCCAATGGGAAAAGGGCCTACAATGTCCATTCCCCACTGATCGAAAGGGCAGGACACGGTAGAGATGCGCAAGGGTTTAGTCGGGCGGTGAGTTACTGTTAGTCATATGAGAGAAGTGTCCTAAGACAATCGCCTTATGATTGTAATCATTTATTTTAATAAATGAATATTCACTATTTGAGTATACATGGTTATTTGATTAAGATCTTAAACTCATTTACTGAATGTCCGCAATACAATTCACAACATGAGAGAATTTGTGATGAATTCACAGCTAGTGATTATCTCTACATGTGCAATTGTGAAGTATTGAAATTGTCCCTAGTCGATGAATTGATAAATATGGACACTATCAATTCTATTGAGACTAGAATGGGTTATTCTCTAATCAGCTGATTCTCACTGGCTGGTGACATTGAGATGTCCGGAAATAAACATGAATGCTAGTTAAGGGAACTAGATCATTGGAGTGACTGCTGTAGAACTTCATATGGTAGTCTACATATAGATATGTCAGTGAAGTTCTTACTGCAGCTTAAGTGCGATGTTCCTTTGACTTGCGGTGTTCAAGTCATCTTGGTCATGGAGACTTATACTTTGACATCTTAAGCAAGCATCTCCAAGGAGGTGTGGACCCAGGATGATTGGGTATAAGCCGAAGTGCCCGAAGATGTTTGAACAGCCTACAAAGGATTCATCACTCCTTGCGAGGAGATGTATACCCGAGGCTTATCGTCGGATTATTACTCGAAGCCTCTGGCCAGAGCATGACATGTTCAGAGTATGAATCTCTTAAATACATGAGAGTAATTAGAATCCATACGACGAGGAAACGTTACTTGGGCTAGGTGTGACGTAGTCAGCCTAGTGGGGACTGACACACATAGACCATGTCCTGAACCAAGTGGGTATAAGATGGTGAAGAGAATGGGGCACGCTCATTATAGCTGCTGAAGGGTTTCAGAATCATTTCTGAGGTCAACCGTTGATCTTTCAATTAATTGGAGATCATGATGTACTACTAGGTGTCACTCATGATCGTTCTATAATTAATTAGTTAATTATGGGCGGCCAACATAAATTGAAAGCCTATTTGGTCACACGCATAACGAGTAATTCGAAGGATTTAAAATGAGTTGAGAATTGGATTATCCAATCGAGATAGACTATTTTTGGTAAGTCCAAACAATAGTCAAAACTGAATTTATTTCAGACGCATCGGAAGCATAGAATGGCTAAGCATTTAAAGACTTAATGGGTGAATTAAATAAGTTTAATTCATTAAGGAATTTGATCCAAGGTGGTATGGTTTATTATAAGCTTAAAATAATCCATGGGATTATTTTATCATGAATTAAAATAAACCAAAGGGTTGGTTTGTTTTATAAAAATTTATAATAAATCAAAGATGACAAAATTAATCCATTGGTGGGTTTTGAAACATGGACCTATGCTTTGGATGAAAACTTGGCCAACCACTTGAGATGAATTCTCTTTTGTATAAATTTTGGCCACCACAAGTGGATAAGGCTATTTTGGTTTGTTTTATAAAATAGACCAAAGATTGGTTTATTTTATAAAAGGTTATATAAATTTTATATATATAAATTTTTATATAATGAACCATGAGTTGGTTTGTTTAATAAATTTTTATATAATGAACCAATGGTTGTTCTGTTTTATAAATTTTTATGTAATGAACCAATGGTTGGTTTGTTTTATAAATTTTATATAATCATACCAAAAGAAAGAGAGCCTTGATTATGGATTGATTGAGAAATTATTCCATAATCAAGGAGAGGAGGCTTGATCATAAGAGCCTTGATTATGGATTGATTGAGAAATTATTCCATAATCAAGGAGAGGTTTGCTTGGGAATTAAGAAACCTCTCCCTATATAAAGGACCCAAGGGGTGCCTTGGAAGATTATCCATCCAAGAATTGCTTGGGCTCTCTCCTCTTCTTCTCTCTCTCTCTCTTGGTCGGCCATAGGCATCCCCTCCCTCTTCATGCCGTGAGCACAAGGAGAAGCACCAAGGCGACGAAGTTCTTCCTTGGGACGATCTTCCTCTTCGGCCATCATCACCTTGGGATTGGGCGCAAGTCATCTTCCTCCTTCTCGCTGGAATTGTGAATCCGGTCAATCTTGGTGGTGAGCCATTCGATGTGATTACTCTTTCGGTTTTCGTCGTGTTCACGGAGAATCTAGTAGTTCTCGTGAACATGAAACTTGTGGCTTAGCAAAGTCATCCCGACGATACTCGGCGTGGACACGAATAGAGGCGGAGCTTCCGAGGGACGCTAATGGTTGGATCTCGTCCCTTCTTCCAAGTTACGCGAGGTAATTCGTAGAGTAATTTTCTTTTCTGCAAAAATTTTATATTACGATTATGTGAACACATTGCATGCTTAGGATATGTGTTAGAATAATTTAGAAAATTATTCGTGCTTTTGTTTCCGCTGCATGTAATTATGTAACAATTACAATACGTGTCCACGTCGGCATGCACCCGGTCCCAACAGTTACATGTTGATGTCTTTGACAGGCTTCACACTCAGCCACGAACTTGAGAACATCGACCTATAGGGTAGGCCAAAAGTACCCTGCCAAAATGAACTTCCTGGACAGGGATTTCCCCCTGATGTGACTTCTACAGATGTCTTCATGTACCACCCTCATCACGTAGTCAGCCTCCGCCGGCCCGATGCACTTGAGGAGAGGTCGCGCAAAGGCACTCATGTACAGTTGATCATCGACCAACGTGAATTTGGTTGCCCGACGGCAGAATAACTGACTTTCTTGGTCCCTGCCTGGAACGGTCACACTACGCAGGAACGCCACGTAGGTATCCCTCCAATCATTCCAAGTGTTGGGTCCGGGTGCATGTTGACATGGATGCGGGTTCGTAATTTTAAAATTAATTACGTGCAGCAGAAGGTTTAGCATAAATAATTACTCTAAATCATTTAACCACACATCTAAGCATGCAATTTTATCTTGTGTAGACATGATCATATATTTAAAATTTTTGCAGAAACATAAACTAATTTACATATTACCTCGCGTAACTCGAAGGAAGGGACGAGATCCAACCGTAAGCGTCCCTTGGAAGCTCCGCCTCTATTCGCGTCCACGCCGAGTATCTTCGGGATGACTTCGCAAAGCCACGAGTTTCGTGTTCTCGAGAACAACTAGATTCTCCGAGAACGTCACGAGAAAAACCAAGAAAGAAGTCGGAAGACTAACCACAAAAGGATGGCTGGCTGGTGCTCCTTCTTGGGGCTGGTTGGCGCACGGCAAGAAGGGGAGAAGAGAAGGAGAGAAAGAGAGGGAGACATCCTATGCCTTCATCTCTATGATTCACACCCAAGCCTTGCCATGGGTCCTTTATATAGTGGCCTCTCAACCATCAAGCCTCTCAAATATGGAATAACTTATTCCATCATGGCAAGTTTGATTTTATATCATGGTTAAAATCATATTTTAATTCATGATAAAAATCAATCAAGTCTCTTCTCTCTTATGGAATAAATTTCCTTATCATGGTAAATCAATCCATGATTGATTTTATAAAATAAACCAATTCATGGTTCATTTTAATTTCCATGAAAATAAACCAATCCTTGGTTTATTATAAAAAAATTTATATCATCCATAATTTTATAAAACAAACCACACTTGGTTTATTTTATAAATTGAACCAAAAACATGGTTCTCTCCGTTTGTTGTGGCCGGCCAAGCAAAGAGGATGGAGGCCCTCTTTGGCCGGCCCATCCAAGCCAAGACCCAATGAATTAAACTTATTTAATTCATCTATTAAGTCTTCAAAAGACTTAGCCATTTTACGCTTCTGATGCGTCTCTGAAAAATTTAGATTCGACTTATCGTTTGGCTCAACCAAACTTAATCTCTCATGATTGGAAAAAATCCAATTTTCAACTCATTTTAAATCCTTCGGAATATTCGTAGTGCGTGTGACTAAATAGACTTTCAATTTATGTTGGCCGCCTATAATTAATCAATTAATTATAGAACGATCATGAGTGGCACCTAGTAGTACATCATAATCCCCAATTAATCGAAAGATCAACGTTTGACCTCAGAAATAATTCTGAACCCCTTCAGCAGCTATAGTGAATCGTGCCCCATTCCCTTCACCATCTTATACCCACTTGGTTCAGGACATGGTCTATGTGTGTCAGTCCCCACTAGGCTGACTACGTCGCACCTAGCCCAAGTAACGTTTTCTCGTCCTACGGATTCTAATTACTCTCATGTATTTATGAGATTCATACTCTGAACATGTCATGCTCTAGCCAGAGGCTTCGAGTAACAATCCGACGATAGGCCTCGGGTATACATCTCCTCGCAAGGAGTGGTGAATCCTTTGTAGGCTGTTCAAACATCTTCGGGCACTTCGGCTTATACCCAATCATCCTGGGTCCACACCTCCTTGGAGATGCTTGCTTAAGATGTCAAAGTATAAGTCTCCATGACCAAGATGACTTGAACACCGCAAGTCAAAGGAACATCGCACTTAAGCTGCAGTAAGAACTTCACTGACATATCTATATGTAGACTACCATATAAGTTTTACAGCCAGTCACTCCAATGAACTAGTTCCCTTAATAGCATTCATGTTTATCTCCGACATCTCAATGTCACCAGCCAGTGAGAATCAGCTGATTAGAAATAACCCATGCTAGTCTCAACAGAATTGATAGTGTCCGTATTTATCAATTCATCGACTAGGGACAATTTCAATACTTCACAATTGCACATGTAGAGATAATCACTAGTTGTGAATTCATCACAAATTCTCTCATGCTGTGAATTGTATTGCGGACATTCAGTAAATGAGTTTAAGATCTCAATCAAATACACAAACATGTATACTCAAATAGTAATATTCATTTATTAAAATAAATGATTACAATCATAAGGCGATTGCCTTAGGACACTTCTCTCATATCACTAACAAACTCCCACTTGGCCTAATGTCAATCGCTACGGTACCTAATACCACATGCTCTAACATGACCCTCAAACTTGCTTTGAGGCAATGCCTTAGTTAAAGGATCGCTAAATTCCTTTCAGTGGGAATTTTCTCAATTTGTATATCATTCCTACTTATAATCTCTCTGATCAGATGATAGCGGCGAAGCACATGTTTGGATCGCTGATGAGACCTTGGTTCCTTCGCTTGTGCAATAGCTCCATTGTTGTCGCAGTAAACCGGTATTGCTTCATCAATGGTTGGAACCACACCATGTTCTGAGACAAATTTCTTGATCCAGACTGCTTCCTTTGCTGCTTCCGAAGCTGTAATATATTCCGCTTCCGTGGTAGAATCTGTTACGGTGTCTTTCTTGGAACTCTTCCAACTTATTGCACCTCCATTCAAAATAAATACGTATCCGGACTGAGATTTGGAGTCATCCTTATCTGTCTGGAAACTGGCATCTGTATACCCACGTATTACCATATCACCTTCTCCATATATTAGGAACACATCCTTAGTGTTTCTTAAGTACTTGAGGATTGTCTTGACAGCCGCCCAATGATCCATTCCTGGATCAGACTGGTATCTGGTTGTGATGCTCAGAGCATACGATACATCGGGCCTAGTACATAACATAGCATACATGATAAATCCTATCGTGGATGCATAAGGAATCTTATTCATCCAAATCCTCTCATTTTCTCTGCGCGGACACATAGACTTCGAAAGGTTGATCCCATGCCTGATGGGAAGGTAACCTTTCTTAGATTCCGACATGCTAAACCTTTCTAGCACTCGGTCTATATATGTAGACTGTGAAAGACCAAGCAACCGTTTTGATCTATCTCTATAGATTCTAATCCCAAGGATATAGGTTGCTTCTCCCAGGTCTTTCAAGGAGAAAGTTTTGGACAACCAAATTTTAACTGACTATAAGACTGATATATCATTTTCTATAAGTAATATGTCATCGACATATAACACTAGGAATACGACTGCACTCCCACTAACCTTCTTGTACACACAAGGTTCGTCAGGATTTTGTGAGAAATCAAACTCTTTGATTGTCTCATCAAAACGGATATTCCAGCTCCTGGATGCTTGCTTTAGTCCATATATGGATCGTCGAAGCTTGCATACTTTGGTTTTATTAACCGATGTGAAACCTTCAGGTTGTATCATGTATACATCCTCAAGCAGGTTTCCATTAAGGAAAGCTGTTTTCACATCCATTTGCCATATCTCATAATCATAATGAGCTGCTATGGCCAGGAGCATCCGAATGGATTTAAGCATAGCTACTGGCGAATAGGTTTCGTCATAATCAATTCCTTGTTTCTGACGATATCCTTTTGCCACTAATCTAGCCTTAAAGGTAACAACATTACCTTCCATGTCGGTTTTCTTCTTGAAAACCCACTTGCACCCTATGGGCTTAATCCCTTCAGGTGGGTTAACCAAGTCCCATACTTGATTTTTGTACATGGAATCCATTTCCGACTTCATGGCTTCAAGCCATTTATCCTTTCTGAATTTTTCAGAACATCTTCATAACTGATAGGTTCATCATCGTTAATGAGTAACACGTCGTTCGATTCACTTATGAGAAATCCGTATCTTTCTGGAACATTGCGTGTCCTATCAGACCTACGAAAAAGTGGTGTTGTTTTAAGTTCAACTGATAGCTCATCATTATGAGTTATTGGTTGTGGGTCTAGACTAAGTGTCTCTGTAATGTCTATTGGAGTTTCTTGAACTTCTTCAAGTTCAATGCTACTCCCACTGTTTTCTTGTAAAAAAAAATTCTTTTTCTAGAAATACACATGCCTTGAAACAAACACCTTTTGTTCCAAGGGATGATAGAATTGGTAACCTTTCGTTTCCATAGGATATCCAATAAATAGACATTTATCAGACTTAGCATCCAATTTGTCTGATACAGTCCGCTTTACATAAGCAGGACAACCCATATCTTTAGGTGAGATAAATGAGTTTCTTACTATTCCAGTCTCATATGGAGTAGTATTTTTTTTTTAGTATCTCTTAGGTGCAGGATGACTTTGACAAAAAAAAAAAAAATAAAAGAAAAAATGCTAGTTTTATGTACCAGTGGACTATCCAAGATAGTAGAGACTCTGATCTTAGTGAATACAACAAAAGCTTCCTCTTTACAGATGCAGAAATGTGATGGAGGATGCAAATATCACTCTATAATTGGGCAGCACTTCGTTACTGTACGGAACTGTACATACACGTGTAACGAGGAGCTCCTTTTATAGGTGAAAAGGACAGATTTGCAGTCTGTCCAATCTCGCACCAGTCGACTGCCTATGGGCCAGTCGATTGGCCTAGAAATAAATGCTGGCCAACGGCTAGCAAACAGCTAGCCAACGGCTAGTTTCTGGGCATACCAGTCGACTGCCCCAAGGCCAGTCGACTGATCCGAAGCTGCGAACTCTCTGTGGGTTTTGGCAGTCGACTGCCTCTGGGCCAGTCGATTGCCCTGCCTCCCAGCTCAGCTCCAGCCACTCCGAACCTTCTTCTTCGCGTGTGCCTTCAGGTCTGCTCCCTTGGCTTGCCCCTTGAAGTCCTCTTCCTCTGGCTATCGTCGCTCGGATGCGCACGCAAGCCTTCCCTTGGCTTGCCTCCATGACTCATGTTAAGCATGCTGCTAATGGTTCTTGGATAGCAAGGATGTCTGCAAAAAAAAAAAAAAAAAAAAAAAAAAAAAAAGCCCCAAAAGGATTTTGGAAGAGTTGCATGATTCATATAGATCTAACCATGTCCATCAAGGTTCGGTTACGCCTCTCAGATACACCATTATGCTGTGGTGTATATGGCGGAGTCCATTGAGACAATATCCCATTGTCCCTAAGATAATCTTGAAACTCTTGACTTAAGTATTCACCACCCCGATCGGATCGAAGTATCTTAATACTTTTGCCAAGCTGTTTCTCTACTTCACTTCTGAACTCTTTGAATTTCTCAAAAGCTTCAGATTTGTGTTTCATTAAGAACACATACCCGAATCGTGAGTGATCATCGATAAAGGTAATGAAGTAGCTATAGCCTCCTTGTGCAAGAGTTGACATTGGTCCACATACATCAGTATGTATTAGACCAAGCAATTCTCCCACTGGTTTACCTTTTTCGGAAAAGGGTAATTTGGTCATCTTGCCTTTTAAGCATGATTCGCATGTATCAAATGAACCAGGTTCAAATGATTCCAGAATTCCACATCGGTGTAATTTGGTCATGCGTTTCTTGCTTACATGGCCAAGACGACAATGCCACATATAGGAGTCTATTTGATTATCTATTCGAGCACGTTTGTTGCTAACTTCGATATTGAAAACGTCACCGGATAAATCTAACGTGTAGATACCATTGCATAAAGTTCCGGTCCCATAAAGAACACCATTTAAAGTTATGTAACAGCAATTGTTACTAAAAGTTAAATGATAACCCTTTTCATTCAAGCATGAAATAGATACAATGTTCTTTATTAACGAAGGAACAAAATAACAATTATCCAATTCTAAGACAAGTCCAGTAGGGAGCTTTAGCAAATATGTTCCGATGGCAACAGCAGCAATCTTTGCTCCATTTCCAACTCGCAAATTCGCTTCTCCCTTGACGAGTCTTCTTCTATTCCTTAGCCCCTGTATGTCATTACATATATGTGAGCTACACCCAGTATCAAGTACCCAGGTGTCCGAGGAAATAGAGTGACATTCAATAACGAAGATACCTGAAGAGGATGGGGCATCGGATGCCTTCTTCTTCAAGGACTCAAGATAAACCTTGCAGTTTCTTCGCCAGTGGCCCTCCTTGCCGCAGTGATGGCAAGTGCCTTTTGGTGCCTTTTCAATCTTTTTGGCCTTTTTCTTCCTTCCCTTATTTTGTTCTTTGGGCTTCCTCTTAGAGCCTTTCTTTGAGGAACCAACTAACAGTACCGTCTTCTGATCCTGCTTTACAGAAGGCTCTACAGTCTTCAGCAGGTTAAGCAACTCAGGAATGGTAGTCTCCAGTTTGTTCATCCGATAGTTCATCACAAACTGTGAGTAACTCTTGGGCAAACAATGCAGAATTAAGTCAATACTTAGTTCGTGATCCATTGCAAATCCGAGTGTGCCTAGTCGCTCAATGTACCCCAACATCTTCAACACAAACTGTGAAACAGAAGTGCCTTCCTGCATCTTAGAGGTGAAGAGGAGTCTGGAGACCTCAAACCTTTCGGATCTCGCCTGCTCGTCAAACAGCTCATGAAGATGGAAGACGATGGTATGAGCATCCATATGCTCATGCTGCTTTTGTAGCTCAGGTACCATAGCGGCCAGTATGATGCAACTCGCAAGTTCAGAATCGGCCACATGTTTCTGATAGGCCACTAACTGGTCTGGAGTTGCATCTTCAGGAGGATGGTTGGGAAGTTGTTCTTCAAGGACATAAGCAAGCTTTTCTGCCTTGAGGACTATCCTCAGGTTTCGAAGCCAGTCCATGAAGTTTGGCCCAGTCAGCTTATTGGTGTCCAAAATGGAACGCAAATTCAGAGAAGACATGATCAGGTGATTATCCTAGAAATACAAATTGAGGTTATGTGATGAGAATGATAAAGAATGCATCAATATACATTAATTAAATCCTATTTATTTTTCGAATTGAATAACCCTTTTTATCAATTCGGGAGATCGTAGGAACATCTCCAAATAGGTTGATATCCAACCATAGATAAGAACAACCATGGCTAGAGTCCATCAAGTTATTCTTAGCTATGAAGGTAGGTAATTATACCGATTACATATTATACATATGTAACTATCACATTATGCTATCAACTAATTGAATGTTTGCATAAATCATTGGGTTGTTAACTCATTAACAAGTATGCAACAATATACATAGCACCCAACTGCACCTCTCTTTACATCGACCTTGGCTGTGGCACAACAAATCGATGCTCCAAGCTTAAGGCTGACCCATTAATCAAGAAATAGTTTTAATATGGTTGGAGCTCATTCAACCGTTTAGTCAGGCTTGGATGTGTCCAACAACCAAAACTAAGGATTGACCTCTGACTCCAACTATATTAATCATAAACTAATTCCATGGTTTGAACATGTTGAGGTTCAAGCCGGGCATGGATGTGTCCATCAACCCAAACGAGAAACAAAACTCCGGTTCTAACCATATTAATGGAAGGTGTTGGCCTTAATATTTTGTAAGGGGTTTTGGGTCTCATCCTTTTCTTTTATGCACATTCATGACATATAATTATGTCATGTTCTAACGATTTCCTTAATAAAGTATGTATGTGACTTAATTTATCAAGTCTCATTAATTGAATTAGGAACCGATTTCCTAATTCTAATTTCATACTTTATTCAAGGAATTTTTTGGAAACAATTTCCTAATTATCATAATCAATTTCGGAAATAATATGTTTAAGACTTTGATTCTCTAAATCAAATCTTATTAAATTAAGAGACAGATTCCTTAATTCAACCACATATTATTTTCATGAAAATCTTATTTAAGGAAATATACTCTATAGGAAATAATTTTCCTAATTAATTTTGGAGACAATAATATGTAAGAGCATCACCTCATAAATCAAATAAGGAAATTATCGTTTGAGAATCACCTCAAAAATTTTCAAGATTTGATCACATATTTTATTTATGGAAAATTAATATCAATAACTTAATTTGGATGGCTCCCCGAGGCTCAATCCAAATTAAACATTTGACAATTTAAATTCAATTTAGGAAATTTAATTATAACAACTAACTTTAAATTGGACGGCTCCCCGAGGCTCAATCCAAAATAAAGAATTTTGTAAATAATTTAATTTCCAATTATAAATTTAAATGTCAATTAATATTCCCATAATTTGTCTAGACTTTCTTGAAAGAAAGTGCCCAAAATTGCGAGCTTTCCATAAATGGAAAGTTTCCAAAAATAAAAGCTTTTCAGAATAATTGTAAGTTTCTGGTACAAAGAAAACTTATGTTTTTCCAAAATTGGAAAATTTCCAAAATAAGAAATTTCCAAAATTGGAAAGTTTCCAAAAATGGAAAGTTTTCACAAATATCATAAAATTTCAGAAATACAGATATTTCAAAAGTTTGCGAAATTTCATGAGGTTTTTCAAACTTTAAAATTCCTAAATCGAAAATTTACCATAATTGGAAAGTTTCCATAATTGAAAATTTTTCCAAAATTGAGATCACGATAAAGCTTTCCGCAAAACAATTATATGATTATGTCGAACACAAACCTCGGCTCTGATACCACTGTTGGGTCCAGGTGCATGTTGACATTGATGCAGGTTCGTAATTTTAAAATTAATTACGTGCATCGGAAGGTTTAGCATAAATAATTTCTCTAAATCATTTAACCACACATCTAAGCATGCAATTTTATCTTGTGTAGACATGATCATATATTTAAAATTTTGCAGAAACGTAAACTAATTTACATATTACCTCCTGTAACTCGAAGGAAGGGACGAGATCCAACCGTAAGCGTCCCTTGGAAGCTCCGCCTCTATTCGTGTCAACGCCGAGTATCTTCGGGATGACTTCGCAAAGCCACGAGTTTCGTGTTCTCGAGAACTACTAGATTCTCCGAGAATGCAACGAGAAAAACCAAGAGAGAAGTCGGAAGACTAACCACAAAAGGATGGTCGGCTGGTGCTCCTTCTTGGAGCTGGTTGGCGCACGACAAGAATGGGAGAAGAGAAGGAGAGAAAGAGTGGGAGAGAGCCTATGCCTTCATCTCTATGATTCACACCCAAGCCATGCCTTGGGTCCTTTATATAGTGACCTCTCAATCATCAAGCCTCTCAAATATGGAATAACTTATTCCATCATGCCAAGTTTGATTTTATATCATGGTTAAAATCTTATTTTAATTCATGATAAAAATCAATCAAGTCTCTTCTCTCTTATGGAATAAATTTTCTTATCATGGTAAATCAATCCATGATTAATTTTATAAAATAAACCAATCCATGGTTCATTTTAATTTCCATGAAAAATAAACCAATCCTTGGTTTATTATAAAAAAATGTATATCATCCATAATTTTATAAAATAAACCACACTTGGTTTATTTTATAAATTGAACCAAAAACATGGTTCTCTCCGTTTGTTGTGGCCGGCCAAGCAAAGAGGATGGAGGCCCTCTTTGGCCGGCCCATCCAAGCCAAGCCCAATAAATTAAACTTATTTAATTCATCTATTAAGTCTTCAAAAGACTTAGCTATTATACGCTTCCGATGCGTCTCTGAAAAATTCAGATTCGACTTATCGTTTGGCTCAAACAAACTTAATCTCTCTTGATTGGAAAATCCAATTTTCAACTCGTTTTAAATCCCTCAGATTACTCGTAGTGCGTGTGACTATATAGGCTTTCGATTTATGTTAGCCGTCTATAATTAATCAATTAATTATAGAACGATCATGAGTGGCACCTAGTAGTACATCATGATCCCCAATTAATCAAAATATCAACGGTTGACCTCAAAAACAATTCTGAAACCCTTCAGCAGCTATAATGAATCGTGCCCCATTCCCTTCACTATCTTATACCCACTTGGTTCAGGACATGGTCTATGTGTGTCAGTCCCCACTAGGCTAACTACGTCACACCTAGCCCAAGTAACGTTTTCTCGTCCTACGGATTCTAATTACTCTCATGTATTTAAGAGATTTATACTCTAAACATGTCATGCTCTGGCTAGAGGCTTCAAGTAACAATCTGACGATAGGCCTCGGGTATACATCTCCTCGGAAGGAGTGGTGAATCCTTTGTAGGCTGTTCAAACATCTTCACGCACTTCGGCTTATACCCAATCATCCTGGGTCCACACTTCCTTGGAGATGCTTGCTTAAGATGTCAAAGTATAAGTCTCCATGACCAAGATGACTTGAACACCGCAAGTCAAAGTAACATCGCACTTAAGCTCCAGTAAGAACTTCACTGACATATCTATATGTAGACTACCATATGAAGTTTTACAGCCAGTCACTCCAATGAACTACTTCCCTTAACTAGCATTCATGTTTATCTCCAGACATCTCAATGTCACCAGCCAGTAGGAATCAGCTGATTAGAGAATAACCCATGCTAGTCTCAACAGAATTGATAGTGTCCGTATTTTTCAATTCATCGACTAGGGACAATTTCAATACTTCACAATTGCACATGTAGAGATAATCACTAGTTGTGAATTCATCACAAATTCTCTCATGCTATGAATTATATTGCGGACATTCAGTAAATGAGTTTAAGATCTCAATCAAATACACAAACATGTATACTCAAATAGTAAATATTCATTTATTAAAATAAATGATTACAATCATAAGGCGATTGCCTTAGGACACTTCTCTCATATCACTAACACCAAGTGCCGCCTGGCTTCCTCTTCAATCTGCGTTACTGTCCCCTCCGTGACACTAGGTTCACTTAGCTACCAGGTAGAGATGGAGCTAGCCAGTTTGGCTAGCTCATCGGCCCGAACATTGTCGGTCCTGGTTATCTTTTGCAGGATAACCTCCGTGAAGGAAGCCTTTAGTTGTTCGTAAAGGACTACATATTTCTACAGGCGCTCACACCTGACTTCAAAATCACCCTTTATCTGTTGCGCCACTAGCTGAGAGTCCGAATATACAGTAACCTGATTAGCTCCCATGTGCTTAGCTGCTTGTAGGCCTGCCAGGATCACCTCGTACTCGGCTTCATTGTTGGTAGCTTTGAAGTGAAGCCAGATGGACAAGTGTAAGGTGTCTCCCCTAGGGGAAACCATTAACACTCCCACCCCGCTAGGCTGGCTGTTGGAGGATCCATCCACGTAGATCTTCCACATTCCTTCGGCCTCGGCCTCGGCCTCCGGGACGGTTTCCAGCATGAAGTCTGAGAGGGCTTGTGCCTTGATAGTGGCGCAAGGCTGATACTCGATACCGTATTCGCTTAACTCCATCGTCCACTTGATCAACTGGCCTGAAGCTTCAGGATTAGTGAGGACGCGTGCGAGCGGGCTATTGGTGAGGACCACAATGGGATGTGCTAAGAAGTATGACCTTAACCTCCGGGCCATTAAGACCATAGCATAAGCCAGTTTCTCCATCATGGTGTATCACATTTCGGCGTCTTTTAGAAGATGCCCAAAGAAATATACGGGGTATTGCACCCGGTCTTGTTCTCGAATGAGCGCCGAGCCTACCACTTGCTTTTGCTTTGCCACCGATAGGTAGACAAACAAAGTCTACCCTTCCACCGGTTTGTAGAGGATGAGGAGAGCGACGAGATAAGCCTTCAACTATGCAAAGGCTTTCTCACAATGTTCGTCCCACTAGAATTTGGCTGCCTTTCTCAGAATCTTGAAGAATGGAAGGGTCTTATTTGTGGATTTGGAGATGAATATGAACAGCGCCGTGATTCTGCCATTCAGCCGTTGTACCTTGATAATTGCCATCTTGATAATCAATTTAGGCTCTCAAATCTATGTTTTGATCCCTTTTTATATGCTTAATTTTGCATTTACACTAGGTTCTATGAGCTATTTCTATTTTATCTTTGGATGCAAATCTTTTTATATTCGAGATGTTTTGTCATTAAAATTTGAACATAATGTTGTAGGCTTCGAATGATCACGGACCTAGATCAGATTGGATCGAATTTAAGTTCAGACTTGGCATTAATCAAGAGGATCAAGCGATGGAGAAATGTGGGTCGCCCAATCAAGACATGGGGAGATCTAAGCCATCTTTCATCTTCTGATCAATCCGAGCTCAAGGTAGAGTAAATCAAGACCATAGATCAAGATCTGAAGTTTTGGTCTAAATCAGAAGTCATCTAGCCATTGGATCAAGCTCAAGAGGAGTCTAAGCCATCCATTCAAAAGGAAGGGAAATCCAAGCCATCCATTGCAGATCTGCTCGATCCAAGCTACGGAGTAGAAGATTCTGGCCATTGATGGAGATCTGGAAAGTTTGGTTTCAATCTGAGATGATCTGACCGTTGGATTAAGCATGGATGATCACAACCGTTCATTTTTAATTGGAATTAGTTAAATCAGAAAACTCCTCATCAGCTCTCGGCGTCGCGAGTTCTTCCCTGTTCTTGGCGTTTTCTCAATTTTCTTCTCGGATTCGCGCGACCACATCAGATCCAAGTTCATTTCAAGATCTCGAATCATCGAGATGGGGTTTCAGTGACGTTTGCTAATCAATCTCGTTGTTGAAAAGCTCAAGTGAGGGTTTCGCCGAGGAGCTAAGTTTCTACCGATCGATTCTTTCTTGATTGCCGTTCTTCATCGACCGGAGCTGTCGAAGCATTCGGAGGGGTTCTTTGAGGGCGTTTGAGGGTTCCTGAGCCAAAATCACCATCCAGCTAATCAAGAAGGAAGAAATTGGTGGATGATTTCAGCTACGCAACCAAACTGATGTAAACTGATCGCGGGAGTCAGTTCTTGCTTGATTTTCGAGCTAGAGGGTTTCTAGCTTGGCTCTTGTGTGACGGCAAGAAGGAAATCTTAGTGAAGTGACTGATCTGAAGTTATATTTCTGAAAAATTTCATTTCTGAATACTTATTTCCTTAAGTTGTTTCAGTTTGTATCTGATCGGTCTATTTGATCGATCAGGAAGTATCTGATCGGTCTGTGAAGAGCCTGATCGGTCTCAGCTACATTTTAGTCAAGTTTCTTAGCATGTTTTGCTTCAGTTTTCATAATTTTGCAATTAGTTACAAATTTCCTACATTCAATATTAGTTCTTGAATTTCAATCTCATAGTTTTGAGTTGAATTGCTCAATTTTCAAATAGGATAAGTGTAGTTTCCGCAATTTTCTAGTTAGTTTCTGATTTAGCTGAGTTCATTTTGTTTCCAATTGCAATTTCATTCACTATCGCAGAAATACCCATTTCACTTGAAAACCCAAAATAGAAAATGATGAATTCTAGCTTGAGTTAAGGATTCTTAGCTAGTCCTTGGAGAAATACAACTTGAGGCCCCTATACTACACTTAGTTTTGTGAGCTAAGGATTTTCAATTTATAAATTCAAATTTGAGACTCATTGTGACACTGATTGTGGGCTTATCATACCTCCTTGAAGTTGCGAGGGGGTGGCATATCCAGAATAGCTTTCACTTTTTTCAAATTGGCCTCAATGCCCCTCTCTGTCACCATGTAGCCCAGGTGAAGGCGTCTTTGTGGCTCCGTAGGCAATCTACGAGACGACTTCTTAGTTCCGGCGGAAAGTCGAGGGCGATTCGCGTAACTCCCCCTCCATGTTGAGGGTGAATCTTCACTTCCTCGCTCTCGACCTCTCTTCGTTCTTCCTTGGGTCCTTTGTCTTCCCGTGGATCAACGAGATCGACCCGTAAGACTTCGTGGAGGTCAATGTCCTTCATTAGAGTCTGGGGTTCTTCCGCCAACTCTGCCATTGGTGCTCCTTCAGGTGCTTTACTGGTTTCCCACAGACAACGCCAAACTTGTTCCGGAAGGAGTCGACATCGATGGCCAGTCACCGAGGTTCAACCTACGTGGATATTGATGGGAGGGGAAGAACTCCGCGCCCTGCGATATCAACACGAGCATTAGGGGGAATACGTCAGAGGTTGTCCGGCGGAACCCACTCTAACGCTCAAGTTAGTGCCTCGATGGAGAAAATAGAAGGCAGGAAAAATGTGTAAGTAGTAGAGAGTGCGTAACCCCTTTACCAGAGCGGTTGGACTACCTTTTATACTTGCGGCGACCCTCCACGAGCACCCATGATCCTCGCCACGTCTCCGTAATTGTCAGTTGACGACTCACCCTGATAACGATTGCCGCGGTTCTTCAATCCAGGCCGTTGCGATGACTAAGGCCTTTATGGCCGCTAATTAGGGGTAGTAATTATTCCGTCACAACGGATGAGGATGACTTCGCCGATCCACGAGAAACAGACCTCTGCTTGAGTGTTCCTTGGGCCCCACCACCCCGAGGTGATCTCGAGGTTCTTTGGGCTTGGGGGGTCCCGGGCATTCGTCTCTCTGAGATACTCTCGGGGTCTTACCCCCGAGGTGAGCTCGGGATTGTGTCTTTCTGAAGCTAGCTCCGGGGTGATAACTACTCGAGTCGAATTCCGGGTCTCCTTTCCCAGGAGTGTCTCGGGAGCTCCGGAAAGAGAATCATTCAGACTCGTTATATCTTGCCACCCAGCTTCTTCTGCCCATGTGTCGGCCTTGGGGTATTCAACCCCATCATGGACCATTCAAGAAATATTCACATTTGGTCGAAAAAGTAAATATTATTTTCATATAAAGGTTTTTTTTATGTTGTTTCATTTTATCTTTTTGATAAATTTAATTTTTTATCGTATTTTTTCTCTAATAATTTTTTTTTGATGTTCTCTTTACTCTTTCTTATACATACATCTTCTCTTTACTTTTTCTCTTATACATGTAACATCTCTTTTCTTTCCTCTTCTCTTTTCCTCTTTTACATGCGTGTATGCATAATAAAGGTCACATTGAGCCTAATATAATTCATATCAAGCTCGCATTAGATTTTTCAGCCATTTCTTTTAATAACATTTTAACACCTTCCGAGAAACCAAAATAAGTAATGGATAGTACCGTTTTACTTTTTGCAATCTCAGAATTTCATAAGAACTAAAAATGGATTCAATCAGACATGTTTAGGTTCAGTAATGGATTTTGACCGAAACCTACTAATGGATATGTCTAAGTCTACGTTGGACATGATATAATTCTATTTCAAGTTCATGTTGGGCCTAATATGTGAATAATATAAAAATATCACATTTTTATAATTTCTCTTATCAGAATCAAAC
Source organism: Boesenbergia rotunda (assembly GCA_024364735.1). NCBI lineage: Eukaryota > Viridiplantae > Streptophyta > Magnoliopsida > Zingiberales > Zingiberaceae > Boesenbergia > Boesenbergia rotunda. The sequence goes on along the minus strand of JAGFNQ010003182.1, from coordinate 45,328 downwards.
TAAAAAGGTTAAAATATTACACCATTCATATTTTAGCTTAATCAACAAATAAGATTTTCTCTAAGCTAAATCTCATATTTAGTTTTTAAATTCTTTGCACATTCTAAATTTTAATCAAATCCAAAAATATATATTAATGCATTATGAACATTTTTTTAAAAAAAAGTTATTTTCATTAATATATATTATCTCTTTATTCATGTTACAAAGAGTAAAATATCATATTTCTTATGTTTTAACCTAATTAATGAATTTATGATTCTTCTTTTTAGGAACTACTTGAAAGTTCTTTAAACCGTTCTAAACTACAATTAAATATAAATATAAATATATATATAATTTAGTCCTTTTGATAATATTTTAAACTTTATAATTTTTTATTTGCTAATAATAATTATTTATCATCATTATCATTATCAATATCTCTTGTTAATTATATTTAAATATAATAGAATTTTATAAAATAATAGATAACACAAATTAAAATAGAAAAAAACCAAAATTTAAATGTCATATCAGGCCTAATATGGAATTATATCAAGCCCACGTTGGGCCTGATATGGAAACCATATCAAGTCCAACATGGGCTTAGACATGTCCGTCAGTGAATTTCGACCGAAACCCATTGATGTACTTAGATATGTCCGATTGAACCATTTGAGATCCTGTGGATTTTTGATGTTGCAAGTAGTAAAACAGTATTATCCATTGCTTATTTCGGCTTCTCGGAAGGTGTTAAAATATTATTGGAAGAATCGACTAAAAAATCTAATGCAGACCTGTTATTGGAAGAATCAGGCCCAAGTTGCGCTTGATATAGAATTATATCAGGCCCAATGTACACCTGATATAATTTCTTATCAAGCCTAACGTGGCATTTATGTTTTGATTCTTTTAGTCCACCTTTATTTGTCTTATCTATTATTTTAGGGAATCCTATTATAATTAATTTTATTCTTATTAACAAATAAAAAATCATAAAGTTTAGAATATTATCAAAAGGACTAAATTATAATAGTGTATATCATTATAAAGTTTACAATATTATCAAAACATAACTAAAAAAATAGGCCCGATGTAAGCCTATATAAATTCATATTAGACCCACAGTTAATATCAATTCTATGTTGAGTTTATTTTTTTAGTTGGGTTTTGATAATATTCTAAATTTTATGATAATATACACCAAAAGACAAATTATGGTGGAACCAAAAGAACCAAAATTTAAAGGCCACATTGGTCCTGATATGATTCATATCAGGTTCGTGTTGGATTTTTAGACGATTCTTCCAATAACATTTTTGTTGGGTTTTTCGGGCCGCGAAAACCGCCTTTTCGCGTCGCGAAAACCCTGAGAACCCAAAGCCATGGATCTCGTGCGAAGAAAAATTCCGAAACAAAATCACGTATTCATTTCATGCTCAAAACTCGATCTACTCCTAGATCTAAAGAGGGATAAACCATTTTACCTTTGGTGCGTGCCCCGCTTAATCCCGCTTGCTCCTTTTGAATGTCGGATCTCTAGGACGTCAAGTGCCGTCCCTCTAGAAGTATCCACGCGAACTAAGTGGATGGAGGAAACCCTTTAGGTGTGCTAGCACCTTTCAAGGGTTCGGCCAAGAGGAGAAGAAGAAGAAGAGCACCAACACTTGGAGGAGGAAGAAGAGAAGACACACCATTAGAAAAATGGAACCAACACTTGGTTTTCCTCTCATTGTGGCCGACCACATAATGGCCATTAAGTGGTCGGCCATAATGGCCATTAATGGCCATTAAGTGGCCTGCCATAACCCCCTTTCAATTTGAATTCAAATTCAAATGGGGGGTTACAACCTTTGGAGATGATGTGGAGCATCATCATTGGTCAAATACCAAGCCAAGTCATCACTTGGTCAAGTCAAGGTGAGGTGGCCTTTTGGTCAAGTCAAACTTGCCTTTTATGGACTTTCCATATTTAGTCAAGTCAAACTTGACTCCATTTCTTCTCCCATGTCAAGTCTAACTTGAAGTGGAACCAAGTCAAGTCAAACTTGATTTGGATTTGGGTCAAGTCAAACTTGCCTTTTATGGACTTTCCATATTTAGTCAAGTCAAACTTGACTCCATTTCTTCTCCCATGTCAAGTCTAACTTGAAGTGGAACCAAGTCAAGTCAAACTTGATTTGGATTTGGGTCAAGTCAAACTTGCCTTTTATGGACTTTCCATATTTAGCCAAGTCAAACTTGACTTCATTTTTTCTCCATCTATTTGTTCTTTGCGTGTGACCCTATAGGTTCTTGTAACGTTGGCAATGCTTCTAACCTATTAGAAACATAAGCAATGAGCGGTATCTAGATACACATCATTGCTACCCAAGTTACAAGAATGTTGAGATCCAACATCACCAATGTGACTACTAATTATGACTTTCATAATATGTGACAATGTCCTTCTATCGTCGATATCTAGATTGATCTTCTATGAAGCATAGACCGTGTCATCCTCCAATCAATCTATGTGTCTTGAACTCCAAGTAGACTCACTATAATCAAATAAGCTCAATATCTCATATTACCTTATTTGGGCATGACCATGCACTTAGTGATCTCACTCTATCAAGACTATGATATCTCTCCCGTCATATAGGAGGGATAGATCCCATCTACATCACTCACATCCCTCCGCATAATTTGTTAAATACCCAGTAATCGCCTTTATAGTCCACCCAGTTACGGGTGACGTTTGACGAAACCAAAGTACATAACTCCTTATGTAGGGAACTATGGTGACTTCAGGTCTAAGGACTAATAGTCATACTAATAGTCACATGAGAAAGTATATGACACTCATATAACGATCCATGATACTTTCTCATGGTGGGTCATTCAGTATACATTCTCCAATGCATACTCATGTGTCAACTTGATATCTCATATCCATGACTTGTGAGATCAAGTCATCGTGTTGACCTACATGCTAGTCTCTATGCATTAACATTGTCCCTGAATGTTAATACTTGACTAGGAATAATTAAGAGTAGTGTTCTCTATATCATCTCACTATCGATTCAACCAATCGATTGATATAGATATGAACCTACTACCAAGGACGTTATTACACTTAGTTATTTGGCACCAATACAAGTAAGTATAATAACCATAATCAAATGCCTTTATATATATATATGAAATATGATACAATGAGTCCATACAACAACCATCACATGATTGGCTCTAGGGCTCTCACTAACAATTTTAACACCTTCCAAGAAGCCGAAATAAGCAATGGATAACACCATTTTACACCTTGCAACCTCAGAAATTTAAAGGATTTGAAATGGATTCAATTAGATATGTCTAGGTCAATCAGCGGGGTTCAGTCGAAACTCAATTATGGACATGTCTAGGCCCATGTTAGGTTTGATATGAAATCATATCAAGTCCAACGTGGGCCTGATATAATTTCATATTTGTTAAATATTGAAATTTTGGAGGGCTAAAAGGGTTAAAAAGCTAAAATTAGGGGCTTAATTTGGATTAGCTAAATAGGGAGGGTCTTTTTGCAAAATTGGATTAAATTTATAAAAAAGGGTTAAAAAGCTAAAATTAGGGGGTTTATTTGGATTAGCTAAATAGGGAGGGTCTTTTTGCAAAATTGTATTAAATTTATAAAACCCTAATCTTCTCTCTTTATTTCCTCTCTCCCTGATTCCCTCTGCTCGACTCCGTAGCCCACACACACAAAACCTAACCGCGACATTCTCCTTCTCCTTCTCCTTCCTCTTCTTCCTCACACGAACACCGCCGATCGCCGCCCCTCTTCTCCGGCCATGAGCAAGAGCAGAGACGCGATCCCTCCTCTTTCTCCCGGTCGCAGACCGCAGTCGACCTCTCCTCCCCACTACAGATGTTGCACCGAATCTGAGTGAGGAGCAAGGTGCTCTTCCTACATTGTGCGCGGTCAAAGCATCGAGGTCGGTGATCGTCTAAGGTAAGGGATTCTGTTGTGCACTATTCCGTTGGTTGATTTTGGTTGGTGCTTTATTCTGGTTGGGAACTCACCACCGTGAGCTCCCCTTAGGCTATGTTTTTCTTTGGGTATATTCGTATGAGGGTTGTTCATATGAGGGTTCTATGGGAATCTGAATTTGCCTATGATTTGGAGTTTACCGTGAGTTCTACAGGGATGGAGGATTGGTAATTAGGTTAAAGAAGCTAGGTTTGATCTGTGGATGTTGTAGGGTGGAGTTTCGTTTAGACATTCGATTAGCAAATCTGTAGTGTGATTCTGTGCTATGTGTTTTCTTGAGAATATGGTGAGCTATTGGAAATTAGCTTAGCATGGATGTTTTGTTTTGATTGGGTTGCCATGAGCATAGCATGAGATTTGGTGTTGAGGAGTTCAACTGTGTGGTATTTGAGCATGTAAATTGGATTTAGTTTGGTAATGGAAAACATTGAAAATTTGTTGGGTTGGTGTAGTTGGCTAACATGTTAGTCTCATTTGGGGTTTTGGGATTTAAACATAATAACCTATTTGTCATAAATTAGGTTAAGAAGGATATTGTTGTTATTGTTGGATCGAGAAAACCGATAGAGGGGGGGTGAATATCAGAAATCGTTCGGATTTTCGTAAAGAGTACGTACGCAGCGGAAATAAAATAAAAACAATCACAGCACAAAGACACAGTCGATTTACTTGGTTCGGAGCCTTTGTCGACTCCTACTCCAAGGCCCACGGTCGTTGACCGTTTACTTTGGGCAATTCTATATTAGCGCAAAATTGTTTACAAAGATTACAAATTAAGTACAGTAAACAAAAAAAACTCTTTTTAACGACGTCCGGAGTAGATCGAATATTTCGGGGCAGCAGGACGTCGTCGGCTCGAGTTGGAAGGATTCCGGAGCAAGGCGCGAGAGCAGAAGAGCTTTGAGGCGTTGAAAGAATTGATGTTCTGAAGCCTTGGTCGAAGGCCCTTTATATAGGGCCTGGGGGCGCCCGGGACGTCGGGGGCGCCCCCCACGTGGCCTCTGATCCGCAGAGCTCTCGGTCAGCGTCTATCCTCTGGATCCGCTTTGACCGGGGCGCCCGGATTGACCGGGTTAAAGTCCTATCTCCTTGGCTTCGAGGGGTTCGGGTACGAGGTAAGCGCATGGGGGCGCCCGGGATGCTGGGGGCGCCCGGGAGCAGCGGGGGCGCCCGGGAGCACGGGGGCGCCCGGCCCAGTATGTATTCGAACCCTTTTTACTTTGTTCTATTTTGTATGCACCTTGGGGGCGCCCGGGACACTCCGGGCGCCCTACTCTGCCCTTGCCTCTCTCCTTTGAGGCTTTCTGAGTTGCAGACACACGTTCCTTCGGTCCTACATCCAGGGTTAGTCCAAAACACAACAACATATTAAGTGGTTAAATTATACAGTCTTAGCTGTCTTGGTTCTGACTTTGGTCTCCAAAATGGAGCCCTAGGTCGAACCGACGCCTACTGTTCCCTCGACGGGGAACGCGTCCTCACCTACTCCTCTCAGGAGAATTTACCTGATGCCAACCGTTCCTCTGGTTGTACTTTTTCCTGACGGTCCTTTGTCAGGTCTTGGATGCCGAGCTACCTTTGTTCGGTGCCTAGCATTCCTTCGCTAGGGCTTCAGTCCCAGACTGTCCTTCGCCTGGCGCCTAACAGTCCTTCGCTAGGGCTTTTGACTCTGGCATTCCTTTGCCAGTGCCTAGCAGTCCTTTGCTAGGGCTTGGATACTGGCAGTCCTTCGCCAGGTGCCTAGCAGTCCTTCACTAGGGCTTTGTATCCTAGCAGTCCTTCGCCAGGTGCCTAGCAGCCATTCGCTAGGTCTTTGTATCCTGGCAGTCCTTCGCCAGGTGCCTAGCAGCCCTTCGCTAGGACTTTGTTTCCTGGCAGTCCTTCGCCAGGTGCCTAGCATTCCTTCGCTTGGACTTTGTATCTGCACACTCGAGTAACATTGTTAGATCACACACAATACTTAACTTTGAATCCTTTGCCAATATCAAAACAAGGTTCGATATGGTGCTTCCTGCACCAACAATCTCCCCCTTTTTGATTTATGGCAACACAATTCAAAGTTAAGTGAAAACTTATAGCAGTTCAGGAAAGACAGTTAGGAACAATGAAATATAGCAATTCTGAACAATCTAAAACCAAAAAAAATATAGCAATTCCGAACAGTCTAAAACCAAAAAAAATTTCTCATAGTCCCCTTGAATAATTGTGTTATTAAACACTTAACTTAACTTTGACTACTTAAAAATTTCTCATAGTCCCCCTGAATAATTGTGTTATTAAACACTTAACTTAACTTTGACTACTTAACTTTGACTACTTAAAAATTTCTACCGCTTTAGATTTACTTCACATGGACTTGTTTGATTGTAGCACTATTATATCTTTGAATGGTAGTAGATATTATTTTGTGATCATTGATGATTTTACTAGATATACATGGACCTATTTTCTAAAGTATAAGGACCAAACCCTAGATGTTTTTATTTCTTTTTGTAGAAGGGTTGAAAATGAAAAAATATTAACAATTAAAACAATAAGGAGTGATCATAGAGGTGAATTACAAAATCAATGATTTTTAGAGTTTTGTCAAGAGAAAGGTTATAGACACGAGTTCTCCACTCCTAGAACACCACAACAAAATGGTGTTGTAGAGAGGAAGAACCGGGTCTTACAAGAGGCCGCATGAAGCATGCTCAATGAGTACTCTTTACCGAGTTACTTGTGGGCCGAAGCTGTAAACATAGCTTGCTACGTGCAAAATCGAGTCCTAATACATAGATTTCTAGAGAAGACTCCTCATGAACTTTGGTTTAGAAAACTACCTACAGTTAAACATCTTAGGGTGTTTGGTTGTAAGGTGTTCATTCTAAACACCAAGAAATCATGGAAAGTTCACAGCGAAAGCTGATGAAGGGATACTGGTCGGGTACTCCCTAGTCAGCAAAGCTTACCGAGTCTACAACAAGAAATCTAGATTAGTTGAAGAGTCTTCTGATGTTGTCTTAGAAGAAATTCCCAAAGCAAATGATCAATCAGAAGATGTCGAAGGAGTTCAATTCGAACTTAGGAAACTAGGTTTGAATGGAAGTCCAAGTGTTGTTGATGGTGATGAGTCTGATGACGGTGAGCCTTGACAACCCATAGATCAGCCGGATCTTGAGGCTGAGCTTGTGTCTAGTGACACCATTCAAGAAGCACCTCCAACACCAAGGCAAACTAGGTTAGCCTCTAGTCACCCTCAAGACCAAATTGTTGGAAATATCCACCATGGGGTTAGGACTAGATCATTCTTCAAGAATGAGGCTAATGAAGTTGCCCTAATTTCCGAAATGGAACCTAGAAAAATTGATGAAGCATTAAATGATCCCAATTGGATCATTGCCATGCAAGATGAACTAGGTCAATTCGAAAGAAGTCAAGTTTGGGACTTGGTCCCTAGACCTAAGAAGACCACCATTATTGGAACCAAATGGGTCTTCAAAAATAAGCTGAACCATAAGGGAGAAATCGTAAGAAACAAGGCATGCTTAGTAGCTAAGGGCTATAGTCAAGTTGAAGGCCTTGATTACGATAAGACCTATCCTCCCGTGGCACGATTAGAGTCCATCCGATTGATGCTTGAATTTGCAGCACATCGTGGTTTCAAACTATATCAAATGGATGTCAAATCGGCCTTTCTAAATGGTTTCATAAGAGAAGAGGTCTATGTCGAACAACCTCCGGGGTTTGAGAGTATCGAATTCCCAAACCACGTGTTCAAGCTCAAAAAGGCGCTCTACGGTCTTAAACAAACACCTCGAGCTTGGTATGAACGATTGTCGACATTTCTCTTTGAAAAAGTTTTTGTGAGAGGACAAATAGACCCTACACTATTTCTACGAAGAGATGGTGATAATATATTTGTAGCCCAAGTGTATGTCGATGACATAATTTGTGGCTCAAACAATAAGGGCTATTTGAATGAGTTTATTGGTCACATGGAGAGTGAATTTGAGATGAGTCTAGTAGGAGAATTGACTTTCTCCCTTGGACTCGAAATCAAATAAACTCGAGACGGAATCCATGTGCACCAATCGAAGTATACTCAAGAGATGCTCCGAAAATTTAACATGAGTGATTCTAAAGAGGTAACCACTCCTATGGCGACAAACACACGCCTAGACAATGATGAGAGTGGTAAACCTGTTGATTTGACTCAATATCGGAGCATGATAGGTAGTCTGCTATACCTCACAGCCAGTCGACCTGATATTCTTTTTGCTGTGGGTATGTGCGCTAGGTATCAAGTTTGTGCCAAAGAATCTCATCTAATTGCTGTTAAAAGAATTTTGAGATACCTTAAAGGCACAATTGGAGTTGGTCTTTGGTATCCCCGTACCGATTCTTTTGACCTAATTGGCTATACCGACTCCAACTATGCTGGATGCAAGTTGCACAGGAAAAGCACAAGTGGGGGCTGCCAATTCTTAGGTTCATCTCTAGTTAGTTGGTCAAGTCGAAAGCAACATTATGTTGCTCTCTCCATGACCAAGGCAGATTATATCGCCATGGGAGAGAGCGTATCACAATTGTTGTGGATGATTCATACACTAGAGGACTATGGATTAAGCTATAAGGGAGTGCAAGTGTTGTGTGACAACATTAGCACAATAAACCTAACCAAGAATCTAGTTCACCATTCTAGGACCAAGCATATTGAAGTGTGTCACCACTTCATTAGGGATCATGTTGCTAGAGGAGACATTGTACTCTCACATGTAGAGTCCAAATCAAATCTAGCGGACATTTTTACCAAACCACTCCCTGAGAATGAATTTAGTTTCCTACGAAGGGAGTTGGGAATGTGTCGAGCTTCATAGGATTAAAAAGCATTCAAAACCCTTCATAATCGATTCGAATTGTTAGGAACAATTTTTGGGCAACTTGGGGACATCTCAGACAAACTATAAGGTTTAACAAAATGTTTTTGTTTGCTAGAAATGGGGTGAGATGCTAGGATCAACCTAATTACTCAAAATGTAAATGCATCCCTTGAGAAATTAGGTTGACGAGATAATAATCACTAAGTTGAACAAGTATGGGGAAAACCAATGCATAGCATATGTGTACTTGGCTCCATGATCATACTTGGACATTCCAATCAAGGAAACTTGATTGGAGACTTTATATTGATACAAACTTGGGTGAAAATTAATTGAATGTTTGTGATTGAGTTTGTCTCCACTTGGGTGGAACAAATTGATTTGTTAGACCCATAAGGACCTTTGATCCTTCTTAAAGGATCAATTATAGTCAAGGGAACACCTTCAAGATCGATGATTTTTCATCTGATCTTATCAGAAATCGATAGGGAGTCTGAAACTGAAATTTCAGATCAGATCAAAAAAATTCCTGATTCCTGATCGGTCACCGGACCGATCAGGAGGTTGCCTGATCGGTCACCAGACCGATCAGGAGTATGTCTGATCGGACCATCCAGCATGATCTTCAATTGAGAGAGCTCTGGCGAGAGGAGGTCCGGTCTGGGTTTCAGGCTTTCGACCACAGACTGCTGGCGATCGAGTCTGACGTCTCTTGGGTCTGCTCCAGGCAGGAGACATGGCATGAGGAGTGGCGTAGTTAGGCAGCTGGTTATCCATACCAGCCTTCATCTACCGGAGTTGCACCCTCCAGCAGGACTGCCCCGGGGTCCTTCTACCTGATGATGACACGATTGTTGACCCTATGCAGGCTGACCCCTCGACCGACTATTGATTATGGATGTACTCTGTCTCTGCCCGCGACTTGCATTTGACTATTTAATTGCTCTGACTTTATGGCTGTATGCCTATGCTCTGACTATCATGTTTTGGTGCTATACTTGACTTTGATGTTGTGTTATGCATATGACTTTATGACTATCTCCTTGTATGCCTTGCCATATTATGCTTATTGCTAGTTCATATGTCTATTCATATGATAGATATCTTTATGTATGCCTTAATATATTATGCATTGCTATGCTTATTCTTACTCCATGTTCATATGATACATATGATTGTTTTCCATGCTTTATATTTGTCATATGGTTTCATATGCTTTCAAAATTCAATCATACCTTTGGTGTTTTGGGAGGTTGAGGGGGAGGTTTTATTTTTTAACCTTAACAACCCCTCTAGACCCTTTTCAGTGTTTGACAAAGGGGGAGAGTGTGGTTGGTTAAGTTTAGGATGATTACAAGCTTAATTATTGTAGGGGGAGGATCCTGATTCCCCTATGAGTGTGAAATTTGCAGCTATTGATTTCAAATCCCTAAACATAAAATCGGGTTGTCAAACAACAAAAAGGGGGAGATTGTTGATGCAGTCTGACCCTTATTGTTGTTTTGATGTTGACACCGATTTTAGTTTAGGTTAGATGATTATGATTAAGTCTTGGTCGGGGACTGGGCTTTGGATGAATGGAAAAGTCCTAGCTTTGCTTGGAGGGCTAGGTGTGAAAAGTCCTAGCATGGAGGGCTAGGTGTGAAAAGTCCTAGCTAGGAGGGTGATAGGCCCAAACTATGTGTCACGAATGTGGGCCTCAAATTTAGGATTTATAAATGAAAGCTGGAAACCCTTTTTGCAATCAAAATATGAAAACGTAGTAAAGGGGCCACAGGTCGTATTTTTCCTCGGGACTAGTTGAAGGTTTGTTTGATTCGTGCTTGTACTTAGGTGTCGTTTATATTTTTGGGTTTCGAATAAAGATTTGGGTATTGGGTAGCAATCGGCAATGAAATTGCAAATAAAAGAGAAGAAACTTAACCCAATGAACTAAACACTGAAATGGCAACTAATGAACTTCCTTTGGGAGACTTAATCAACCAATGCAACTAAACCACTTTGGGAGAACAAATCTGAACTCAATTGCAAAAGCAAAGTATGAATTACTTTTAACTTCAGGAATTTCCACCTAAAACCGAAACTTCACTTGATACCAAAATGGAAGTAATTAAATCAATCAACTTGATACCAAATGAAGGGAACTCATGTGCCGAAAACTAAAACGAAGTGCAAATTTGATTGGTTGCTTGATACAAGGGCAGATCTACAATTTGATACACATGAATAGCATAGTAAAATCAAAAACAACCAAAATTACAGCAGGAATTTAGGACTGATTTAATTACAGCAATAGAGCTCACAATTCAAGCACATCTGCATACAAAATGCAGCTGAGTTCAAGTACACAAAGACACTCCAAGGTGTGTTCAATCTTAAGACGATTCAACGCCAAAACTTAGCTGGAATTGTAGCTGACAACTTCGTAATGTAGCTGACCAATTCAGGACTTATCAATTCAGGAAGTGGAACCATGCAGAAATGAATTGCAGGAATGCAGAAATGAAATGCAATTTTTCAGAAATAGAATGCTGCACACATTGGACGAATAGTCAAGCTAGCACTATCTCCTAGCTCACTACTACCCCAGAATTGCACTTAAATCGGCACCTATCACTGCCCAAAACTCTTCTTGATACCAAATGGAAAAAAAAATCAAGACAGTTTTGATACAAAGGAAATAACTCATGTGCCACAAACTTAATCAAACTGCAGGGGTTTTAAACTGACACAAAGCAATGCAGAAACTGATCAAATTTCAGCTTAGAAATGTAAGCTACAATGGACTGATATGCAAGTCTGAAAAAAAAAGAAATGCAGAAACGTCCAGGGCAGAACAGTTTGCCTGAATTTGCAGAAATAGCAGACTGATATGAATCAATTGAAGTCGAGTGCAGAATTGAATGCGAATACCTAGCAAATGAATCCATCTACAATGTATAAATGCAAGAGAAGAAATAACAACTACTTTAGACAAAGTTCAAATGCTGAAAGAGAAATCTGTTGTGCAGAAATGAAGCAAAAATCTGATACGCCATTACCAAATCTGATACGCAAACAGTAAGGCACTAATTGAACTGAAATCGAAAGCTATTGTTATCTTAACAAGCTCACTAACTAATCTACTTGCAAAATGGAAATTAACTACTGCGAAAACCATTCAAAACGAAAATTACAGCAACTACACAGAAATTAAGAACTAAAGTTACGGCAGAAATGGAAAATTACAACTAAAACTGAAATTGCGATAAGAAATCTAAGCCTCAATCCTCCCTAAGCTCAAATGCTTCTTGGTCGTCAAGCAAGAGTGAGCCTCGGACCCGCAAGCTCAGCAAATCAGTGGAAAAACAGCTCTGCGATTCAACTCCATTCAAACTCTGCCCAAGCTGAAATTAGCCATCGATTTCTTCATCTTTGATGTGGTGGATTGCGCCGATGAATTGGGAATGCTCCTAGCCTTCCAGGAAACCCCTCCAGATAGCTAGGACGAAATGGAATGGTACACAACAGAGATTGAAGAACTCAAGTGACAGAGCTACTGAAACCTCACGAAACTCTGTCTTTGGGCAAAATTTAAGCTGAAAACTCCTCTGTGAGCTCTCCCCACTGACCTAACACTTGTTCTAATGAAGGATTTGAGGGGTCGCGCCCCTTGGATGGAGAAATGCTGAAAAAATGTTGAAAAACTGAAGAAGATGAACAGTGCAGCGAGGAAACGCGACAAGGGTATGCTGCTGTGTGTTTCTGATTAAATACTTAAGCATGGACGGCTGTGATTGATTTGAGAAAATCCAACGGCTGATCTTGCTCTGATTTAAGCCAAACTTTAATGATAATGATCTGGGGTCAGGATCTGCCTCATGGTAGCTCGGATCCTCCAGATGTGCAACGGATGGTTCAGATCAACTTAGTCTTTGAATGGACGATCTAGAGCCCTCCTTGCTTGATCCAACGGTTGTTTGAGCTCTGATTGGAATGAAACCTTCAGATCTTGATCATAGAGCTTGATCAACCCTAACCCTAGCTCGGATTGCTTCAGATCGTCCCGGATGGCTCAGATCTAGCCGCTCTTGAATCGGATGACCCGGATTAATTGTAAGCTTGATAATTCGATCCGGTTCACATCCGACTCAAGTTTGACCCAGTATGCCCTAGGTCCAGGATCCTTTCATGCCTACAAAAATATATCAGAAAATTAGTAGTCAAATAATCTAAAAAATGTGTAAATTTGCAATTAAGTCCAAAATAAGAGGAAATCCTAAAACCTAGGGTAAAATCACAATTAAGCAATAAAAACATAGGTCAAACATGGATTTTAACAATTAAAATAATCAACAAAATGGTATTTATCAGAGGGCTAGGTGTAAAAAGTCCTAACTTGGAGGGCTAGGTGTGAAAAAGTCCTAACTTGGAGGGCTAGGTGTGAAAAGTCCTAACTTGGAGGGTTAGGTGTAGAAAAGTCCTAGCTTGGAGGGCTAGGTGTAAAAAGTCTTAGCTTGGAGGGCTAGGTGTAAAAAGTCCTAGCTTGAAGGGCTAGGTGTGAAAAGTCCTAACTTGGAGGGTTAGGTGTGGAAAAGGCCTAGCTTGGCGGGCTAGGTGTGAAAATTCCTAACTCGGAGGGTTAGGTGATTGGAAATCTCGGTGAGTGAAGCCGGGTCCTAGTGAGTGAAGCCAGGTTGACTGAAGTCTCGGTGAGTGAAGCTGGGCACGGAGTCTTGGTCCGAGGGACTGAGCACGAGTCAGGGGAGGCTGGGAGCCAGTTCTCTTGACTTAGAGTGGGTTTGGCCTTGCCTGGATCGGTCTGGTGACCGATTAGGGAAGTTGCCACGGAGTTCCCTCGTGGATCGGTCTGGTGACCGATCCAGCAATGTCTGATCGGTCTGGTGACCAATCAGGGAGCATATAGTGACTTTGTTAGGCTACTGATCGTCTCCTGATCGGTCTGTTGACCGATCAGGGGGAGCTCTGGATCGGTTTGGTGAACGGTCAGGGAGAGATAAGTAGCTTTGGGAGAAACTGTTGATCGGTTTGCTGGACCGATCAAATGATGCGGGTTCCTCACTATGACCGATCAGGATGGAGCCTAATTGGTCAGGGAGTGCTCTGATCGGTCTGGTGACCGATCAGTGGGGTTGGCAAGAGAAAGCTAAAGGTTTGCACTCAGCTGATGGATCGGACTGGTGACCGATCCCCAGTACTTGATCGGTTAGGGTGACCGATCAAAGATGAGCTCGCGATATCACCTTCCTCATTGGGGACCGATTAGGCTGGAGCCTGATCGGTCTGGTCCCATCCTGATCGGTCCGGTGACCGATCACTTTAATTCAAACGCGCTGTCAGACGCTCTGATCACGTCTGACCGCGCCTGCTTTCTCTGATCTTAACTTCTGATTGTTTGATTCTCTGTTGATTTGCTACCCTAATGAGCTGCTAAGTGTGCAGGTGACTCAGGGATCATCCAAGGGGAGTCAAACGAAGGCTTTCGCTATAGCAGGTTTGGCAGTTTGCTTCCGCAGGTTGTAACGCCCTCTAGCGTGAGCTGCAACCGCTGAGGAGTTGATGACCTGGAGCTCGACTGGAGGGGATTCAGTGAGTCCAGAGGAGGCCAGGGGTAGCTAGCTGTTGTAGGTGAGCAACTGGGAGTTGCTGCTGAGGAGCGTGTGACCTGGCGATGGAAGCAGGATAATCCGTGGAGTGGAGAAGGAGCTAAAGAGAGTTCTCGACTTCGAAAGCTTTGCTTGATCATCTGTGTGCATTACTGTGAATCACTTGAAGTGATCTCTTGCGAAGCTGTAACCTTGAGTCTGTGGAGGGAGTCGCGAGTGGATCAGCAAGCAAACGAAGAGCTGGGAGCACTTGCGTTGGTGGCGCTGTGCTGTGCTCTGTGATCTGCTCTCTCATTTCTCATCCTTGTGCTTTGCTTGCGATTTGTAAGATCTTCCTTGTTGTCTTTGTGCTTATTTTCTGATACATTTGAGATCATTTGTGTGGAGAGGTTTCTCCATCGAGAAGGAGGATTTGGTATCCGAATTTCCGGGGCTTGATCTGCCGATGATCAAGGGATCGCCCACCTCACGGGTACGCCAAAGAGTAGGGGCAAGTTATCCCCGAACCTTATATATCCTTGCGTTAGAGTTTTTGCTTGTTACATAGTTTCTTCACTTAGTTTCTGCATTTGTTTTGCTTCCGCTGTCTAACCTCTGAAGTGCAGAGAAAATTTAAAAACTGTTAAGTTTCAAGTGTCTGGCTACATTCACCCCCCCTCTCTAGCCATATGAGCACCAACATGTACAACATAATGTTTTCTTTTTTTATAATATATTTTGTGAATATAAGAGTGAGTGTTTTTAAATATATTTTGCCTAGAGCATTTGTGAATATGATTATGAATTTTTAACAATTCTGGTTGCCTAAATCTATCGTCACATCAATTGACAAGAAAGAATGCTCTAATGGAAAATTTTAGTCGACTAGGAATCAAAAGTCATGTTGAATTGTTGATCAAAATCAAGATGCGATGGGGATACACGAGGAATCAAACTCATCCTAGGATGAGCTCGAGTCTAACCGACTTAGCTCCATGTGCTCATCCCCAATGACTTAGTTGGAGGTCCCAATGTCCTCTCAATCTCTGCCTTAGTCACTGACACCCTTCATGCCTTGATTTTAGATCCCAATATTATCTGTTAGGACGGATCCACAATGATAATGATATTGTCTACTTTGGACTTTAGCCCTTATGATTTTGTTTTTAGGCTTTACCCAAACACTTTCATTCTAATGGAGATATCTTTCCCTTATAAGGTCATGATCTTTTCCATATATTTTAATGTGGGTCTTTATATGTAACTTTACAACCCAATAATCCCCCCTCAAATAAAGGACCACATGACCTCCCTTAAGCAGAAAGTCTATTTGTTTGTCGTCTTATCCTCAACCTACTAAGTCTTCCTGCTCCTCGGTCTAACCGTCTTACTAGGACTTCCTTGCCTAGCCGCAACTAAGGCTTCTCTACTTGGTTGTCCATTAGAATTTTCTGTCTGATGTCTAGTCCTCTTGATCTCGACATGGAGCTCCCACTTCTTTTGTTCGAGATCAATATTCTCTCATATGGCTCAATTATATTATAGCTCATGTGCATAATCAACAGTTAAACCTTCTGTAGTCCGAGCTCTAATACTAATTGTTATGATCAAAGAAATTTAGATATATTGACCCTAGAAAAGGCCAGTATACTACCACAAGCAAACCCTAACTTGAGTATCTGAGTGACCTACTAACACTCTCCGGCGCCAGTCTAACTCTCTATTGAAGTGCTAGTAACCTCTCATGAGTGTGTGTAAGTTAAATTGTTCATTGACTAGTGGTTTGACCATCCAACTAAAACACTTGGCAAAGGAGACATTTGTAAAAGTTAAGCAAGAGGAAGTGAATCTCTTGGTTGGGAGTAGTCTAAATCAACATTAGATGCAATATTATTGTGATGTGAAACATTAGCTATAGAGGGATTTAAAGGACATATTATTTTGGACCTAAACGATTAGTTGACCAAGGAGCTCGATAGTAGCAGAAGCAAGGGGCGCAAGGGTGTGCAGAAGCACCTCCTTGCTCCCAAAAATTTCATTAATATATTGCTTTTATATTAAAAAATAAATGGTACAATTGTGATTTTTCAAACTTATTAGACATTTTATTAAATATTTTTTTTTAAAAAAAAACCAGTCGAACCCTTCCTTTTCATCCATGATCTCGCAAGACCTCCTTCTCATCATCTCTTCAAACTAAAAACCCAAATCCTCTAGTTGTTCGCAAATCACAAGATCTCCTCCTTATCATCTCTTTAAACCAAAAACTGTAATCCTCATGTCGTTGCCCTCATCTTTGTCACCTTTTCACATTGTTGACGCCACTACTATTCTATTGATGCCACTACTATTTCGACGACGTTGGCATGCCGGTGCTGCAGCGGTGGCGGCAATAGCCGAGGAGGAAGAAGAAGAGCAGATTGTGTTGTTTGCTGTCGTTAGTGAATAAGGTTTGATTTCTTTATTTGCTTGCTCGCGCGCATTGTGCTGCTGGGGCATTCGACTTCATATCGACCACATTTGCGATTGGATTTCATGTTGTGGGTTTCCTAGGCATGAATTTGTTGCCTGATCCCTCATTTTCGTGCCGACCACAAGTTCCTAGCTTTCGATCTATTTCTTCTCTTCTAGAGGTGTCCAATTTAAGTTCAGGGCTTGTTGTTGACTTGTTATTAGAACAATGCTTTCTCTAGAAGTTGGTTGTATTTGTGAGGTTAATCACAGTGACAGATTGATTTTGTAGATAGAACAATCTTCTAGTTTGTGATGATACTATTGATGATAATAGTGGTATCGCTAATAGTTTGATTGATAAGATGAAGAATTATGAATTTGTGTTTGTGATGCATTTGATGAAATCTTTATTAGGAATCATAAATGAATTGTCGCTTGCCTTATAACAAAAGGATTAAAACATTGTATTGGATATCAGTTTGATTAAAGACAATGAAAGTTCCATTACAAAAATTTAGAGATGAAATGGGAGAATCTTTTGAATGTCGTCAACAAATTTTATAGTAATCATATGATCCCAACACCGAATAAGGAAGAAAATATAAGAACTCATGGTCGTAGTAGACGTAATGTGTAAATGATTACTAATTTTCATACTATCCTGTTGAAATTTTTTATGAGATATTATTTCTAAATATTTTATTAAATTTTAGTTTTCTAATAGTGTTTGTTTATTCACTTTTTATTGTTACAATTTTAGGTTCGTGATTTGATCGTTCAAAAGATGAATAATTAATTTTCAGAATCAAGTATAAAAGTACTTACCAGCATTGCTTACTTAGATCCAAAGGATTATTTTTCTCAATTTGACATTGGTAAGCTACTCTGCCTTGCTAAATTTAGTCCGGAGGACTTTTCATTGACTGATCATGTAATACTTGAGATCAACTTTAGTCTTACATTCAAAATGTACAAGGTGAATTTTCTATGATTGAAAATTTGAGAAGTCTTACTAAAAAGATGGTTGAAACTGGCAAGAATACGGTTTTTACATTGGTATATCATTTGATCGAGTTAGTATTGATTTTACCAGTTGTAACTGCTTATGTTGAAAAGATTTTTTCTATGATGAAAATTATCAACACTGATTTGTGTAATAGGATGGGGGATTAGTAGATTAATGATAGTTTGGTAGTATATATCTAGAAAAATATTTTTTCCACAATTGAAAATGAACGAATTTTTCAACATTTTCAACATATGAACACTTGTAGGTCGATATAGTTGCCTCCTCTTGTCTGTATGTCCAAACCCGATACAGATAGTTCAAGTATTAAGAAATAATTAATTTATTGGTATACACATTTTTATATCATTATCATTATCAATTCAATACTTTTATCTTTTGATATATTTATTTTATTGCAAGAAATATTTTTTTAATTCTTGATTTTAAGTACCCCTTTAAATATTTGTTTGGATTCGTCACTAAAGCTCGAGGAATAAAAACTATTTATGCAGTAGTGTAATCCTGTCGAGTAAAATGTTAAATATGCATTTGGATTTGTAAGCTTAGGAGAACACGGACTATCTTTAACAAGTTTTCTCCAAAATACAACAAAACCTATCTTGAATTTTGAAGATTGCTTCTATCTTCCATATACGATTTTTTTTAAAAAAAAATTTAAACCAAGTTAAGTATCAAAGGGTTAAAATATAATGTATTAGAATAGTGTATGGGTAATTAATAATCAGGGTAGATCTTTAGAAATTGAAGATCTATATTTTCTATTCTATCATACACCTCCTATTTATATTTGAATTTATCTTTCTTTATACTCGTAGAGCAAACTTATGGGGTCGTTAAATAGAGCTATGATACACTCAGATAAAAAATTCAATGAAACGTTTAGTAAATGACATAATACTTTAGCTGTCCAGGGGTCACTCAGTCTGATCTGTAGCTGTCCAGAGCGGTCGGAAGAACTGTTACATCACAACCCTCCACTCAGATCTAGCATGGAAATTGATGGAGATCTCTTGCAAGCAATCTCGGCCACTCATCAAGGGAAATCAAGGGTGGAATGGAGAGGTAGAAAAGGAAGCAAGGGCAGAAGGGAGAGGGGATCACAACTTTCTTCCACCCGACGCCCCTCTTCTCCATCAATCGCCACCAAGGGCCGGCGGTTCCTCCATCCACCTCACAGCCGCCGGCCGACCATTCCCTCTCCTCGCCATCTCCTCCTTTCCCTCTCCCGGTTGGAGTTCCACTTCTTCATCAGATTTGGCAGGAGCAACTTCTTCTTCACAGCCACGTCCAGCCTTCATCAGATTGGATTGATTATTTCCTTTGTCAAATTGTTTGATTGGTTAAATGTAGCTGAATGTTATGTGCTGGATGATGAATGTTTGTATTGGATTTGATTTTCCATGTTTGGATTGCACGCACCTTGATTAAATTCACTCATGCCTATCATATATTTGATGAATTGTCCCTTCCATTAGATAGATTTAAATTTTACATCTTCTTTAGCTTAGATTCTTTTAAGATGTTTTAGTTTGATTGCTTTATGTTTCCTTATGGTTATGTCTTTCGGTTTTATGCAATTAGGTTAGGTTAGGTTAAGTTTCATTAATGCTCTATTTCTTGAATGCTTCTTTTATGTTGCTTTTCATTTCCTTGCAATTGTAGTTTAGGTTAGGTTAGATTTTTTTTACTCGCATTGTCTTTCATTAATTAGGATTAGATTTCATACTTGCGTTGCTGTTTCATTTCGTAGTCTTAGTTTTCAAATCCAAACCCCCAGTTTAATATCCAAAAACCCAAAAATAACAACTTGGAATCCTAGGATTATTAACCTATCATTACATTTCTTGAGAGACGACTCGAGTTACTCAAAACTATATTAGTTAGAGGAGTTCGATACTTTAATTGTATTTGAAACCCTAACACGACTAATCCGGTTATCAAATTTGGCGCCGTTGCCGGGGAGTGTAGTGGTGTTTGATAGTTTTAGGATTGTTTCCCTATTTTTCCGGAAGAAATTTTAAAAAAAAGAAATTGTCATGTGCTTTAAGGCTCATTCATTCATGTGTTTGATATCATATGCTCCTGAGTCTTCTAATCTTATTTTCTAGTGTTTCAGTGTAAGACCAGGATAGTTCTTTCAGATCAACATGGATTTCTACTCTCAACAATTTGGAGGCCTCAATGAATATCACAATTCAGGAATTGGGGGAGTAGAACACAGATGCACTAATTATGGCAGTTCATCTCATTCAGCTGCTATATGCCACCTCATCCAAGAGATTGCTAGATTTCCTCAAGAACCCCTGCATTCCCAACATCAATATCAAGATACCTATAATCCAGCTCCTGGCACTTATAATGATGATTGGGGCAATTACCCGACTCAGTACTTTCAACCCCAACAGTTTGATAGGTATAACTCATTTTCAAATTCCTACCATTCTAATTGGGGGGATCAGTCATATTTCAGGTATGAGGATACACAAAGTCAATTTACTGAGCAATATCCAGTATATCAGAATTTACAGACATTCCAGGATGATCCTCTGCCAAGAATCCCACCGGTTCAGCAACAAGAACCGGAGTTTCCACTCACTTTGGAGCTATTTTTCACTCAACTTCAGCAACAACATGATAGGAATTTTCAGCAACTCAACACTCAATTTCAGCAGCAATTAGCACTCAGATTAGTACCCAGATTAGCGCTCAGATTAGTACTCAACTTCAGCAGCATCAGGGGGACTATAGGCAATATCAGAGTAGGACTGATGCTTCCCTTCATAATATAGCGCGACAAATTGAACAGATATCCTCCACCATTAGTCAGATGTAGATTGCAGGGACCAAGATCGATGATCAGAGAGGATATTCTAGTTCTGATGAAGAGAGAAAAGATGAGGCAGAGGAGGTATTAACTACAGAGGCAGCTGAGCTTGAGGTTGAATTTGATGTATTTTCAGTTACAGATGACTCTATAGGTGTAGGGGATTGCACTGAGCCCCAGGGATCACCTACATTGAGTGACATATCAGAAGATTCAGAGGATATGCATGAAAGTGTAGGGACTTGTATGGTGGAAGCAAGGACCCAAGAATCACCTCTTTTAGTTGTATATCCACCAGAGCCTGAGTTTGAGATGGAGCCTTTACCTGACCATGAGGAGGCCATAGCTCCAACCATTCATGTAGAACCTTCAGGTATTCCTCAGCAAGACAAGGTGAGCATTTCTCTTAATTTTTTAGAAAAATTCATAGAGGTACCTAAGGTTGATTTTATTGGCTGTGATGCACTCCTTGAAACATTTTATGTAGAGGTTGTTGGTATTTCATGTCTTCCTTACCCTGCATGTTTTGCAGGGTCTCGTAGGATTCTGGAGTGGGTGCTCAATCTAAATAGACTCCAACCTCCCGGAAGGACTTCCAACAAGCATCAAGAGGGAGGAGTAGATCTTACTTTAACTCATAGAACTCCACCTCTAAAATGGATATTGTACCGAAATCGTCTCCGACCCCCGGAAGATGCTTGTGCAAAATTAATAAGGGAGAAATTTGCGCACTACAAGGTTGATCATAGGAGGATAGTTCTCCCAAGATGGATGCTACGTGCTCTCTATCCTACATAAAGGAGAGTCCGTTCTTTGCTTTTTCCCTTTTTGTACATACATTTTGAGTTTCTCGCAATTTGCTTTGTTAGTTGTAAGTAGCACTTCTCTTTAGTTTTTCCTATGCATTGGAGGAATAATGAAGTGAGAAAATTATTTAGATCATTGAGTCATGGATATCATGCCTTGGTTAGTTCTCAACTTGCATATAGTTATTGGTTGGTGAAGGATTCTAATATTAGATTGAGCATGATTGATATTGTTCCTAGAGAGGACCACTCGTTGCCTACCATATATCAATTTTTGTGTGATGAACATTCATACTTTAGAACTTGCTCATTTCCTCTTGGGAATCATAGGAGCATATGATAAATGGAATGGTAGAGCTATTCATCATGAAGTTTGTTATTATTCTTTTCATTTGCACCATTATCTTCCTCTATTGCTATTTCTGCTCTATTCTTTTCCTCTAAGTTGGTGAAGAGCTTGATGAATTAGCTTCTTGAGTGGACAAAATCTTAGGTGTGGGGGAAAATAAGTTGATCTTGGATCCAATTGATACGAAGATTGCGCAAAGTTCTAGTGGATTTAATTTGGGCCTGGAATGAGGAAGTTGAAGGCTTCAAAGCTAAAGACAAGGAGTCTCCAAGAACTATGTGGTATCTCTACTACCTTCGAAAAAAAAGAAGAAAGAGGAAAAAAAACAGAAAAAATAGCAAAGGAGAAAAAAAAAGAAGAAATGAAATAAAAGAGAATGAGTGTAGTTCAAGTTCTTGGAGTTACTCTTTAATATTGTAAGTTGCTGGAAGTTGGAAACTCTGAAATTTTAAAGCTTTCCTGAAGACCATGAGAAAAGCCCGGCCACTAAAGCTCAAAACTTTACAAGTTTGGAATTTGAAAGGCCGCAAGAAACACTTGGACAAGCTACTGAAGTGGTTAGTTTTCTAAAGTGAAATGGTAAACAAGCAGCCAAGTGAATTTAAAAGTGAGTTAGTGGTGAGAAGGAAAAGAAATCAAGGAAATGACAGTTTCAGAATCTGTGAATTCATCCTGATCAGACTCTGATCGGTCTCTAGACCGATCAAGATCATACCAGTCCGGTCTCTGGACCGATCAGAGGCAATCCAGTATGTTCAGAGTCAAGCCTATCCGATCACCAGTTCGATCAGTCCTTGGCTGATCGGTCTACGGAACGATCAAACGAAGCTGGCACCCAACGGAGCAGCACATTTAGTGTAGTTTTTCATTGGTCCGCTCAGATAGAATCAATCCGACCAGAGGTGTTTGCTTAAATGGGGTGATAAGATGAGTTCACATGCAAGCTAACTAATACATCAAGTTCTATCATCTAATGTTTCCTTTTGCTTTGCCCCACTAAATTCTTCACTTAGTAGCAGAAATTTTCATCTTGTTTATTTTCCCTACAATTTCATCTTCTCTATTAATAAGCTCTACTTATTGTATGTGTCACATGCATTCCTTTTGATGAAAATTAGGGGGTGAGCAAGCTTATGATAGTGAAGAAGCATGATGATTCTTGAGTGGAACTCCACTACTCATTGAGTTTTGAGAGTTAGGGCTAGTCCTGTGAGTGGTTCATGCTTGATCTATTGACTTGGATGAATTCACCATTACCAATTAGCTAGTGTTAGAATGGAATTGATGTGGACTTGGTTCCAAAGGGGCTTGATTATCTTGAATAATTATCACTATGTGATTTCCTCCATGCTAGGTAAACTTGTTTGAGTCAATAAGCTTGGTTTCTCTTTTTGCTCGAGACGTGCAAAGAGTAGGTGTGGGGGAGTGATAATAAGCAATTTGATCGAAAAATTTTATGCCATTAGTGGGGAATTTTGGGGCTCTGGGGTGTATTTGTTTATGAAATGATTCATAATTATTAATAGGATGTATTTTCATTGGTTAATTAATTTTCCTTCATTTTCACACTCATATTTCATTCTATTGGGTTTTTGGACTGTTTGTGCATCATCGAATTAAAAGGGGCACATCCGGGACAAAGATGTTCATTCTGTTGAAGGCCTGATTGGTCACTAGACCAATCAGGGAAGGCCTGATCGGTCACCAGACCAATCAGGGAAGGCCTGATCGGTCCCCAGACCGATCAGGAGCAGATGGCACAGAGAAATTCAGAATTTTTGCTACTGATCACATCCTGATCGGTCCCCAGACCGATCAGGGAGGTTCCTGATCGGTCCCCAGACCGATCAGGGAGGTTCCTGATCGGTCCCCAGATCGATCAGGGAGCGTCCAGACCAATCAGGGGTCACTCAGTCCGATCTGTAGCTGTCCAGAGCGGTCGGAAGAACTGTTACATCACAACCCTCCAATCAGATCAAGCATGGAAATTGATGGAGATCCCTTGCAAGCAATCTCGGCCACTCATCAAGGGAAATCAAGGGTGGAATGGAGAGGTAGAAAAGGAAGCAAGGGCAGAAGGGAGAGGGGATCGCAACTTTCTTCCACCCGACGCCCTTCTTCTCCATCAATCGCCACCAAGGGCCGGCGGTTCCTCCATCCACCTCACAGCCGCCGGCCGGCCATTCCCTCTCCTCGCCATCTCCTCCTTTCCCTCTCCCGGTTGGAGTTCCACTTCTTCATCAGATTTGGCAGGAGCAACTTCTTCTTCACAGCCACTTCCAGCCTTCATCAGATTGGATTGATTATTTCCTTTGTCAAATTGTTTGATTGGTTAAATGTAGCGGAATGTTATGTGCTGGATGATGATGAATGTTTGTATTGGATTTGATTTTCCATGTTTGGATTGCACACACCTTGATTAAATTCACTCATGCCTATCATATATTTGATGAATTGTCCCTTCCATTAGATAGATTTAAATTTTACATCTTCTTTAGCTTAGATTCTTTTAAGATGTTTTAGTTTGATTGCTTTATGTTTCCTTATGGTTATGTCTTTCGGTTTTATGCAATTAGGTTAGGTTAGGTTAAGTTTCATTAATGCTCTATTTCTTGAATGCTTTTTTTTATGTTGCTTTTCATTTTCTTGCAATTGTAGTTTAGGTTAGGTTAGATTTTTTTTACTCGCATTGTCTTTCATTAATTAGGATTAGATTTCATACTTGCGTTGCTGTTTCATTTCGTAGTCTTAGTTTTCAAATCCAAACCCCCTGTTTAATATCCAAAAACCCAAAAACAACAACTTGGAATCCTAGGATTATTAACCTATCATTACATTCC
This sequence comes from Boesenbergia rotunda, assembly GCA_024364735.1. Taxonomy (NCBI): domain Eukaryota; kingdom Viridiplantae; phylum Streptophyta; class Magnoliopsida; order Zingiberales; family Zingiberaceae; genus Boesenbergia; species Boesenbergia rotunda. Next base: position 20,569 of record JAGFNQ010003182.1, on the reverse strand, counting down.
TTGAGAGACGACTCAAGTTACTCTATACTACATTAGTTAGAGGTGTTCGATACTTTAATTGTATTCGAAACCGTAACACGACTAATCCGGTTATCAAGCAGGCAGAGATCCCTCCTTGAGTAGTTCATATACCAGGAGATGAGAGAGAGAGGTCTCTCCCCCAGTTTATATACATGGGGTAGGGGTAACACTCAGATAGAGATATCCTCTAGAGATGGCCTGGGGCTGATAGAGATATTGCCAGGATAGGTCATGGAGTAGGGGTGTTACACCGGCAGCATTCCGTCTACTCGATCGCTCAGGAGTAGTGATGACAGAGTATGGACGGCAGTCACAACCCTACGTCGGAGGGTGGCCTACGCTCAGCTTCCTCCCGTACATAGGTGACGATGTCTGACTGACGGCAGGGGTGACCATGATCCCCCCTACCCTACACCATTCGGCCAACACCCTAAAGTTAGGGTTCGTAAAGGTTAAACTACCCTATGAGATATGCTTATGTTTGGGAAGATGATATGTATATGCATGTGATGTTTAAATGGGATGCTTGATTGGAAAACTTAACTTTCCCTAGGGTTAACTTTCGGCCAAGGCATAAAATGTTAGGGTTGTGAAGGTTGATTACCCCATGATGTATGCTATGCTTAGTATGATACATGATGTATATGTATGTGATGCTTGTATGGGATGTTTGAGGTCAAAAACCTAACCTATCCTTACCTTATGAATTTCGGCCAAACCCTAGTTTAGGGTTAGGAAGAATGAATTTAATCCATGAAGCATGCTACCACTTCCTATGACATGAGTATGATTTATGTGACCAACCTTGTCATATATGAAGTATGTTAAAGTGGTTGAAATATGATGTATGTATGAGCATGCCTTATAGCCCATGGGGCACCCTTATGAATTGCATATGATGTGTATGATAAAATGCTTGAAAGGATACTCCACTAAGAATGGGATCAAGAACACCCCTTATATTGTGTGGTGTGTCCCTGTGGGATCAAGAGCACCCCTTATGTTGTGTGGTGTGTCCCTGTGGGATCATGAGCACCCTTGAAGAGTGGTGTGTCCCTTGAGAAGTGAATTCGGAGTAATCCTTAGCATATATGTAAAGACATGATAAGTATTTTATTTTGTAAGTTGTGTACCCGACTCGGAAGGGGGTCGTTAAACAAATCCGGGGTGCATGTTAACGTAAGGTCATGGCTCCGGTAGGACGGAAGGGTCCTGCTCTAATGGATTGGTGGTTCGCTACCCCAATTCATTAGGGAACGCGCATTATGTGGTACACAACTGGGCCCTATATGATGTTGAAATATTTTTAAGTAATACCTTTATGGAATTGTTTTGAAAACATTTATTATTTGTGAAGGGCATGCTTAAGATACTTTATACTGCTTGCTTAGAGACTTTGATGTTTAGTATGCTATGATAAACTCATGCTTATGATTCCTTATGTGTACATGTTGTATTCTTCGTATGGATTTTGCGAGTAGGACAGGATCCTTACTAAGCATTTGTGCTTACTAGTTTATGTGTTGTCTTATGCTGCAGATAAGGGTAAGAGACACTTAAACTAAAGGAAGAGGCAGGAGGGCTGAAGATGTGTGGGGTGGTGGCTCGGGAAAGAAAGATTTTTATATCTACATTACTATGTCTATGATGATGTTTTCTTCAATAATAAATGCTAGTGATTAGAGTTGGTACTTTTGAATATTAGAGTTTACACATGAATTACTCTTATATGTTGAGTTGAACTACTTGTGAACCTACCATGTTCTAATCATTAAAGCATGATATCGGATTGACATGCACTGACTAATATGCTTAGCACTTGTAAATATCACTTGGTAGTTTAAACAAGCATGCTCAGTACTTAGTCCTTGCATTGTTTGTTTTAATTTTATGCTAGAAGAAAGAAAAAATTATATGATTGATTGTACGTAACCCCGCCCCGAGAGTAGATATAAGGGCGGGCGTTACATAAACTCTCCTAAGAGGAGTAGGTGAGGACGCATTCCCCGTCGAGGGAATAGTAGGCGTTGGTTCGACCTAAGGTTCCATTTGGAGACCTGAAGTCAGAACCAAGATAGCTACGGCTGTAAATATTGACTAATATTCTTGCTTTGTATGTTTTGGAACTAACCTTGGTTGCGAGGACCGAAGGAATGTGCTGCTGCAGCTCAGAACATCCCAAAGGAAGGGGCAGGCAACTGCGCTAGGCGCCCGGGAGGTCCCAGGCGCCCAAGGTCAAAGCCAAAACCGCAAGAAAGCAAGAACGCTTCGAAACCACATTGGGCTAGGTGCCCCGGAGGTCCCAGGCGCCCAATGTCAAAGACAAACAAACCATCGAAGCAAATCTGCCTAGAAGCCATTGGACGAGGTCAAGCTAGGTGCGCAGGAGGTCCTCTGTGCCCAAGTCAGACCAGGGGCCGAATCGGAGGGGATAAGCATTGAACGAGCTGCGGATGAAGGTTCTCGCAGGTAAAGGCACGTGTCAGGCGCCCTCAACGTATCAGGCGCCCCCAGGAGCACTATAAAAGGGTGCTCGACCACAAGGCTTCAACACAACTACTTTCTAATGCTCCAAAGCCTTTCACTGAAGCGCTACGCCCCGGCAAACTCCAACCTCGAGATTCTAGCGCCGCCGCCGACCCTCTGTTTCGAAATATGATCCACATCGGGCGTCGGTAACGAAAAGTGTAGCTATTTTCATTTACTGAGATATTTTTGTACTTAAACTTGTAAACCTTTTGCGCGATTATAGAATTGCCCAAAGTAAACGGTCAAGGACCGTGGGCCTTGGAGTAGGAGCAGACCGCGACTCCGAACCAAGTAAAAAACTTGTGTTCCTGTGTGATTAATTTGTTTCCGCTGCTTTTACTTTTTTTCTCAATCCGAAAAAGTTTTAACGATATTCACCCCCCCCCTCTATCGTTCTTCTCGATCCAACAGGAACTACCCTGTTCATGATTTGGAGTTGGCTGCTATTATTTTTGCGTCGAAGATCTGGAGGCATCATCTTTATGGGGTCACCTTCGAGATCTTCATAGATCACAGGAGCCTTCAGTATCTATTCACTCAGCGAGAGCTGAATCTCCGACAGAGGAGGGGGATGGAGTTTCTGAATGATTATGACTGCACCATTGGCTACCATCCTGAAAAAGCTAATGTAGTCACCGACGCCCTCGGTCGGAAGACCAAAGCTATTTTGACATGCCACAGAGTGATGGTCGCCAATTTAATTCAGAGTTTCTCTGAGCTGGGGTTAGAGGAGCAGTCTCGGACAGAGAGATGATAGCTAGTGACTTTGATGGCTCAGTCAGAGATTCGGTCAAGGATCAGAGAGGCTCAGGCCAGTGACCAACACATTCAGTTTCTGGGTAGTCAGGTGATTTCAGGAGAGCAGTCGAATTTCACACGTGATGAGGAGGGTGTTCTGTAATTCCGAGGGAGGTTGTGTGTACCAGAGACGCATCCTGTCTTAGAGGAGTTGCTGCAGGAGGCTCATCAATCACGTTTTGCTATTCATCCGAGTAGCACTCGGATGTATCGTGATTTGAGACGTTCCTTTTGGTGGAACGACATGAAGAGGGACGTCGTAGACTTTGTTGCTAGATGTCTCATTTGTCAGCAGGTTAAGGCAGAGCACCAGAGACCTGCTGGACTCCTCCAGACGATTCCCATTCCCGAGTGGAAGTGGGAATATATCACCATGGTCTTCGTTGTGGGTTTGCCGAGGAATAGAAGAGGTCATGATGCGATTTGGGTAGTCATGGATCGACTAACCAAATCTGCTCACTTCTTAGCTATCCGGAGGACAGATTCTCTTGATAGATTAGCGGAGTTGTATTGCCGGGAGATAGTCAGATAGCACGGAGTCCCTTTGAGTATTATCTCGGATAGGGATCCATGTTTTACATCTCGGTTCTGGCATAGTTTGCAGAGGGCTATGGGTATAGAGCTCCGTCTCAGCATAGCTTTTTATCTCCAGACTGACGGTCAGTCAGAGTGTACTATCCAGACCTTGGAGGATTTACTGCGCTCGTGTGTGATGGACTTTGGGGGCAGTTGGTGTTAGTGATATGAGAGAAGTGTCCTAAGGCAATCGCCTTATGATTGTAATCATTTATTTAAATAATGAATATTCACTATTTGAGTATACATGTTTGTGTATTTGATTGAGATCTTAAACTCATTTACTGAATGTCCGTAATACAATTCACAGCATGAGAGAATTTGTGATGAATTCACAACTAGTGATTATCTCTACATGTGCAATTGTGAAGTATTGAAATTGTCCCTAGTCGATGAATTGATAAATATGGACACTATCAATTCTGTTGAGACTAGCATGGGTTATTCTCTAATCAGCTGATTCTCACTGGCTGGTGACATTGAGATGTCCGGAGATAAACATTAATGCTAGTTAAGGGAACTAGTTCATTGGAGTGGCTGGCTATAAAACTTCATATAGTAGTCTACATATAGATATGTCAGTGAAGTTCTTACTATAGCTTAAGTGCGATGTTCCTTTGACTTGCGGTGTTCAAGTCATCTTGGTCATGGAGACTTATACTTTGACATCTTAAGCAAGCATCTCCAAGGAGGTGTGGACCCGGATGATTCGGTATAAGCCGAAGTGCCCGAAGATGTTTGAGCAGCCTACAAAGGATTCACCACTCCTTGCGAGGAGATGTATACCCGAGGCCTATCGTCGGATTGTTACTAGAAGCCTCTGGCCAGAGCATGACATGTTCAGAGTATGAATCTCTTAAATACATGAGAGTAATTAGAATCCGTAGGACGAGAAAACGTTACTTGGGCTAGGTGTGACGTAGTCAGCCAAGTGGGGACTAACACACAAAGACCATTTCCTGAACCAAGTGGGTATAAGATGGTGAAGGGAATCGGGCATGATTCATTATAGCTGCTGAAGGGTTTTAGAATTGTTTCTGAGGTCAACCGTTGATCTTTCGATTAATTGGGGATCATGATGTACTACTAGGTGCCACTCATGATCGTTCTATAATTAATTGATTAATTATAGACGACCAACATAAATCGAAAGCCTATTTAGTCACACGCACTACGAGTAATCCGAGGGATTTAAAACGAGTTGAAAATTGGATTTTCCAATCTAGAGAGATTAAGTTTGGTTGAACCAAACGATAAGTCGAATCTGAATTTTTCAGAGATGCATCGGAAGCGTAAAATGGCTAAATCTTTTGAAGACTTAATAGATGAATTAAATAAGTTTAATTCATTGGGGCTTGGCTTTGATGGGCCGACCAAAGAGGGCCTCCATCCTCTTTTCTTGGCCGGCCACAACAAAGGGAGAGAACCAAGTTTTTGGTTCAATTTATAAAATAAACCAAGTGTGGTTTGTTTAATAAAATTATGGATGATATAAATTTTTATATAATAAACCAAGGCTTGGTTTATTTTTCATGGAAATTAAAATGAACTATGGATTGGTTTATTTTATAAAATCAATCATGGATTGATTTACCATGATAAGGAAATTTATTCCATAGGAGAGAAGAGACTTGATTGATTTTTATCATGAATTAAAATTTGATTTTAACCATGATATAAAATCAAACTTGGCATGATGGAATAAGTTATTCCATATTTGAGAGGCTTGATGGTTGAGAGGCCACTATATAAAGGACCCAAGGCAAGGCTTGCGGGTGAATCATAGAGATGATGGCATAGGCTCTCTCCCTCTCTTTCTCTCCTTCTCTTCTCCCCTTCTTGTCGTGCTCCAACCAGCCCCAAGAAGGAGCACCAGCCGGCCATCCTTTTGTGGTTAGTCTTTCGACTTCTCTCTTGGTTTTTCTCGTCGCGTTCTCGGAGAATCTAGTAGTTCTCGAGAACGCGAAACTCGTGGCTTTGCGAAGTCATCCCGAAGATACTCGACGTGGACGCGAATAGAGGCGGAGCTTCCAAGGGACGCTTACGGTTGGATCTCGTCCCTTCCTTCGAGTTACGCGAGGTAATACGTAAATTAGTTTACGTTTCTGTAAAATTTTAAATATATGATCATGTCTACACAAGATAAAATTGCATGCTTAGATGTGTGGTTAAATGATTTAGAGAAATTATTTATGCTAAACCTTCCGCTGCACGTAATTAATTTTAAAATTATGAACCTGCATCTATGTCAAGATGCACCTGGTCCCAACAGTGGTATCAGAGTTGAGGTTTGTATTCGACATAATCATATAATTATTTTACGGAAAGCTTTATCATGATCTCAATTTTGGAAAATTTTCAATTATGGAAACTTTCCAATTATGGTAAATTTTCGATTTAGGAATTTCAAAGTTTGGAAATCCTCATAAATTTCGCAAACTTTTGAAATATCTTTGTTTCTGAAATTTTATGATAATTGTGAAAACTTTTCATTTTTGGAAACATTTCAATTTTAGAAATTTCCCAATTTTGGAAAAACGTAAGTTTTCTTTGTACCAGAAACTTACAATTATTCTGAAAATCTTTTATTTTTGGAAACTTTCCATTTATGGAAAACTCACAATTTTGGGCACTTTCTTTCAAGAAAGTCTAGACAAATTATGGGAATATTAATTGGGATTTAAATTTATATTGGAAATTAAATTATTTACAAAATTATTTATTTTGGATTGAGACCCGGGTAGCCGTCCAATTTAAAGTTAGTTGTTATAATTAAATTTCCTAAATTGAATTTAAATTGTCAAATGTTTAATTTGGATTGAGCCTCGGGGAGCCATCCAAATTAAGTTATTGATATTAATTTTCCATAAATAAAATATGAGATCAAATCTTGGAAATTTTTGAGATGATTCTCAAATGATAATTTCCTTATTTGATTTATGAGGTGATGCTCTTACATATTATTATCTCCAAAATTAATTAGGAAAATTGTTTACTATAGAGTATATTTCCTTAAATAAGATTTTCATGAAAATAATATATGGTTGAATTAAGAGAATCTGTCTCTTAATTTAATAAGATTTGATTTAGAGAAATCAAAGTCTTAAACATATTATTTCCGATACATGATACAACCTGAAGGTTTCACATCAGTTAATAAAACCAAAGTATGCAAGCTTCGACGATCCATATATGGACTAAAGCAAGCATTCAGGAGCTGGAACATCCGTTTTAATGAGACAATCAAAGAGTTTGATTTCTCACAAAATCCTGATGAACCTTGTGTGTACAAGAAGGTTAGTGGGAGTGCAGTCGTATTCCTAGTGTTATATGTCGATGACATATTACTTATCGGAAACGTTATATCAGTCATACAGTCAGTTAAAATTTGGTTGTCCAAAACTTTCTCCATGAAAGACCTTGGAGAAGCAACCTATATCCTTGGGATTATAATCTATAGAGATAGATCAAAACGGTTGCTTGGTCTTTCGCAGTCTACATATATAGACCGAGTGTTAGAAAGGTTTAGCATGTCGGGATCTAAGAAAAGTTACCTTCCCATCAGGCATGGGATCAACCTTTCGAAGTCTATGTGTCCGCGCACAGAAGAGGAGAGGATTTGCGTGAGTAAGATTCCTTATGCATCCGCGATAGGATCTATCATGTATGTTATGTTATGTACTAAGCCCGATGTATCGTATGCTCTGAGCGTCACAAGCAGATAGCAGTCTGATCCAGGAATGGATCCTTGGGCGGCTGTCAAGACAATCCTCAAGTACTTAAGAAACACTAAGGATGTATTCCTAATATATGGAGAAGGTGATATGGTAATACGTGGGTATACAGATGCCAGTTTCCAGACAGATAAGGATGACTCCAAATCTCAGTCCGGATACGTATTTATTTTGAATGGAGGCGCAATAAGTTGGAAGAGTTTCAAGCAAGACCCCGTAGCGGATTCTACCACGGAAGCGAAATATATTGCCGCTTCGGAAGCAGTAAAGGAAGGAGTCTGGATCAAGAAGTTTGTCTCAGAACTTTGTGTGGTTCCAACCATTGATGAAGCAATACCGGTTCACTGCGACAACAATGGAGCTATTACACAAGCGAAGGAACCAAGGTCTCATCAGTGATCTAAACATGTGCTTCGCCGCTATCATCTGATTACAGAGATTATAAGTAGGAATGATATACAAATAGAGAAAATTTCCACCGAAAGGAATTTAGCGGATCCTTTAACTAAGGCATTGCCTCAAAGCAAGTTTGAGGGTCATGTTAGAGCTTGTGGTATTGGGTACCGTAGCGAATGACATTAGGCCAAGTGAGAGTTTGTTAGTGATATGAGAGAAGTGTCCTAAGACAATCGCCTTATAATTGTAATCATTTATTTTAATAAATGAATATTCACTATTTGAGTATACATGATTGTGTATTTGATTGAGATCATAAACTCATTTACAGAATGTCCGCAATACAATTCACAGCATGAGAGAATTTATGATGAATTCATAACTAGTGATTATCTCCACATGTCCAATTGTGAAGTATTGAAATTGTCCCTAGTCGATGAATTGATAAATATGGACACTATCAATTCTGTTGAGATTAGCATGGGTTATTCTCTAATCAGCTGATTCTCACTGGCTGGTGACATTGAGATGTCCGGAGATAAACATTAATGCTAGTTAAGGGAACTAGTTCATTAGAGTGACTGGCTGTAAAACTTCATATGATAGTCTACATATAGATATGTCAGTGAAGTTCTAACTGCAGCTTAAGTGCGATGTTCCTTTGACTTGCGGTGTTCAAGTCATCTTGGTCATGGAGACTTATACTTTGACATCTTAAGCAAGCATCTCCAAGGAGGTGTGGACCCGGGATGATTCGGTATAAGCCGAAATGCCCGAAGATGTTTCAACAGCCTACAAAGGATTCACCACTCCTTGAGAGGAGATTTATACCCGAGGCCTATCGTCGGATTGTTACTCAAAGCCTCTGGCCAGAGCATGACATGCTCAGAATATGAATCTCTTAAATACATGATAGTAATTAGAATCCGTAGGACGAGAAAATGTTACTTGGGCTAGGTGTGACGTAGTCAGCCTAGTGGGGACTGACACACATAGACCATGTCCTGAACCAAGTGGGTATAAGATGGTGAAGGGAATGGGGCACGATTCATTATAACTGCTGAAGGGTTTCAGAATTGTTTCTGAGGTCAACCGTTGATCTTTCGATTAATTGGGGATCATGATGTACTACTAGGTGCCACTCATGATCGTTCTATAATTAATTGATTAATTATAGACGACCAACATAAATCGAAAGCCTATTTAGTCACACGCACTACGAGTAATCCGAGGGATTTAAAACGAGTTGAAAATTGGATTTTCCAATCAAGAGAGATTAAGTTTGGTTGAGCCAAACGATAAGTCGAATCTGAATTTTTCAGAGATGCATCGGAAGCGTAAAATGGCTAAGTCTTTTGAAGACTTAATAGATGAATTAAATAAGTTTAATTCATTGGGGCTTGGCTTGGATGGGCCGGCCAAAGAGGGCCTCCATCCTCTTTGCTTGGCCGGCCACAACAAAGGGAGAGAACCAAGTTTTTGGTTCAATTTATAAAATAAACCAAGTGTGGTTTGTTTAATAAAATTATGGATGATATAAATTTTTATATAATAAACCAAGGCTTGGTTTATTTTTCATGGAAATTAAAATGAACCATGGATTGGTTTATTTTATAAAATCAATCATGGATTGATTTACCATGATAAGGAAATTTATTCCATAGGAGAGAACAGACTTGATTGATTTTTATCATGAATTAAAATATGATTTTAACCATGATATAAAATCAAACTTGGCATGATGGAATAAGTTATTCCATATTTGAGAGGCTTGATGGTTGAGAGGCAACTATATAAAGGACCCAAGGCAAGGCTTGCGGGTGAATCATAGAGATGATGGCATAGGCTCTCTCCCTCTCTTTCTCTCCTTCTCTTCTCCCCTTCTTGTCGTGCGCCAACCAGCCCCAAGAAGGAGCACCAGCCGGCCATCCTTTTGTGGTTAGTCTTTCGACTTCTCTCTTGGTTTTTCTCGTCGCGTTCTCGGAGAATCTAGTAGTTCTCGAGAACGCGAAACTCGTGGCTTTGCGAAGTCATCCCGAAGATACTCGGCGTGGACGCGAATAGAGGCGGAGCTTCCAAGGGACGCTTACGGTTGGATCTCGTCCCTTCCTTCGAGTTACGGGAGGTAATACATAAATTAGTTTACGTTTCTGCAAAATTTTAAATATATGATCATGTCTACACAAGATAAAATTGCATACTTAGATGTGTGGTTAAATGATTTAGAGAAATTATTTATGCTAAACCTTCCGCTGCACGTAATTAATTTTAAAATTACGAACCCGCATCCATGTCAACATGCACCCGGTCCCAACAGTTGGGAGGACCATTTGCACTTGGTGGAGTTCGCCTACAACAACAGCGTTGTATGTTAGGGCGTGCAGGACACCCACCCTTTGGGATGAGGTCGGAGAGACTCAGCTGTTGGGACCCCAGAGAGTTCAACACGAGGCAGAGTTAGTACGGACTATCAGAAAGAGGTTATCAGCAGTACAGGATCGCCAGAAGAGTAATGCTGACCGGAGATGCAGATCCTTAGAGTTTGCTGTGGGGGAACATGTTTTTCTGCGAGTTTCACCCATGAAGGGGGTGAAATATTTTGGCCTCAGAGGTAAGCTAGCTCCACAGTATATTGGTCCGTTCCAGATTTTGGAGAGGATTGGAGCTGTAGCTTTTCGCCTAGCACTTCCACCGTCCTTGAGGGGCATCCACGACGTGTTTCATGTATCTATGCTCAGAGGATATGTGCCAGATGCCACACACATTTTATACGAGGTGTCAGTTCCGCTCCAGCCTGACGCTACTTATGAGGAGGTACCTGTATGGATTTTGGGATTCCGGGAGTGTTAGCTACGGGACAAGACGATCCGACTGGATAACATTGGATAGCAACACCACTCGGATGCAGAGGCGACTTGGGAGCTCGAGGACACTATCCGAGCTCAATATCCCCATTTATTTACCTAAGGTATGGTAATTACGTTTGTTCAGCATTTACTCTACAAGTACATTGATAGTAGCTGCTGATGGTAAATAATAAAATTGGGGACCAAATTTTTGTTAGTGGGGAAGAATGCTAGAAATACCACTTTAAAAAAATTGAGGGCTTAATCGTAATTTACTAAATTTGTAGGGCCAAAATAGATAAAGGCCTAAAGGAGAAGCTTAGGTGGCAAATGCCTAGAATTAGAGGACTAGATGGCAAATGTGTTTGCCATTTTAATTTCCCTTAATTGCTCGAGCTGTCTTCTTTCCTCTATTAGCGAAATCGACGCCGACTCCTCCCCTTCTGCCCTTCCATTTTCTCCCATTTCCCTAAATACAACCCAAAGCCAAGCGATTCCTCTACCTTTCCAATTTCCTCCCACGCGTCTTCCGCCAGTCCTAGCGCCAAAGCGAGCACCCGACGCCCTTTCCTTCATTTCTCCTCCGTTCTTCACCATAGTGAGCCCACAGGGCTGTCACCGGTTGCTTGACGAGGCTCACCCGGTTAGGTCGAGCTTCTTTTCGGGAAGGATATTGCAGGTCTGAAGTTTGGTGGCCTTCGTCTTCTTCCTCCCGAGCAAGCGACGACCACGCCACCGCCGGATACACGAGAAGGGTATGAGTGATTTCTTCTCCTTAGCGATTTGAGCAGAGGAACACAAGGGGGCTAGGGCTATTGGATCTCGCAGATCACAAATTCAAATTGTTTCCCTTGGGTAAGGGATGTTGATTTAGGGTTTTTGATTTTGACCTAGTATTTGGATTGTGTGATCTTGGCCGTGAGTTTTGGGCAGATGGATTCAATCTTGTTTGTTTTTTTCTTCTTACCGTGAAGTTAGTCTTGAAGCTTAACCTAGTTGTTTTAGATTGTTTCGAATGTTGATTGGAGATTGTGGTTTTAGTTCCTCTATTCATGTTTATCTCTATGAGCTTTGATTCTAGGGTTGTGATTTGTTGTTCTTGATGTTTGTTTCTGCTGGGTTGAGGCTGCCGAGTGGTTGTTGAGAAGGATAAGGGTTTTGGGATCATTTCTATTTGGGTCCTGTGTGTGTTGATCATATTCCCTTTTTGGAATAGAGCATGTAGAGTTAATCATCAAATTGATCAGTGGGTAGGTCTGATGGATTGCTTGTATGCTCTGCTTGGGGTTTGTGTTGGTGATAGAGAGGTTGTTGTAAGGTGTTCGGCTTCCTACCGTGAAATGCTATGGGTTGAGATTAGATTCACCTGTACTAGTTCGACCAGTTATGATTAGGTTGGTTAGGATGGGCATAGGTTAGACCAAATTTAAACTCAACTTTTGTTGGTTGGATTAGATTTGAGTTAGACCTAATCTGAACCCAACCTTGGTTTGTTGGGTTATGTCATTTGATAAATTGTATAAATAGCTAAGTTGTAATTGTTATTTATTTTTGGATGCAGGGCAATGATTTAGTTCTTTGTCGCGGATATTATTTTCAGAAGGAGTCGCGGATATTATTTTCAGATAGGGTCCTCAGCTGAGTTGGAGGTTGTATCTTGTTCACTTCCAGTTGAAGATGACTCTATAGGTGTAGGGGATTGCACTGAGCCCCAGGGACCACCCATACCTACTGGGCAGTCATTAGCTATAGAGGCATTGGAGGAGATGGATAGTAAAGCTTGTGACAGTCTTGAATTCGATTCTAAAGCTCTACAGGACCCTTCTAGTCTTTTATTTTGTGATGATATAGTTGTTGTTGGTCCTAACTTTTCTAATATGGTTGTTGCAGATATTGTTGATAAAGCATGCGTTGAAGATGATTCTATAGGTGTAGGGGATTGCACTGAGCCCCAGGGACCACCAACATTGATTGATACATTAGAAGATTCAGAGGATAAGTATGAAAGTGTAGGGACTTGCATGGTGGAAGCAAGAACCCAAGAATCACCTCTCTTAGTTGAATGTCCACCAGAACCTGAGATTGAAGTGGAGCCTTTACATGACCAGGAGGAGGCCATAGTTACATCTACTCTTGTAGAACCTCCAGGTATTTTTCAGCATGACAAGGTATGTATTTTTCCTAATTGTTTAGAAAAACTCATGGAGGTACCTGAGATTGATTTTATTGGCTGTGATGCATTTCTTGATACATCCTACGTAGAGGTTGTTTGTGAAAAACTCATAGAGGTACCTAAGGTTGATTATGAAAAATGTGATGCATTTCTTGATACACCCTATGTAGAGACTGATTGTATTGTACCCAAGGTTGATTTTATTGCTTGTGATGAATCTCTTGATACATTCTTTGTAGAGGATAATTTTTCAAAAAAATTCATAGAGGAACCTAAGGTTGATTTTGTTGGCTGCGATGAATTGCTTGATACATCTTATGTAGAAATTGATTGTGAAAAACTCATGGAGGTACCTGAGATTGATTTTATTGAATGTGATGAATTTCTTGACACATCTTATGTAGATACTAATTGTGAGAAACTAATGGAGGTATCGAAGGTTGATTTTATTGGAAGTGATGCATTTTTGGATACATTCTATATAGAGGTTGTTTGTATTTCATTTCTTTCTTACCCTACATGCGTGCGGGAGGTATTTTCTTTTCATGGTTTTGCAGGGTCCCGTAGGCTTCTCGAGTGGGTACTCAAACTAAATAGCCTCCAACCTCCCGGAAGGACTTCCAAAGAGCATATAGTGGGAGGGGTGGAGTTTACTTTGACATGTAGCTATTTACCCCAAGAATGAATTTTGAACCTTAATGGTCTCCGACCACCGGAACATACTTATGCAAAGTTGATAAGGGAGAAAGCTGTGCACTATGATTTTGATCGCGTGAGGATAGCTCTCCCTAGATGGATGCTCCATGCTCTTTACCCAATTTGAAGGGGAGTTTGTTCCTTCTTGCATTTTATTTCATAGCATGTATCATTTTTATGTTTTCTAGAAGTAAAATTTTCTTTTAAAATGAGTTCTTGCTAATAAATGCTTGAGTAGTGTAGAATGAATAAAGAGTCATTGTTGATACCATTTTATCCCTTTTGAAATTTTGTTTCATGCATGAGTTGGAATAAATGTATCCATCTAGATTTTTCTCCATATCATTTTAGAGTCCTTTGAAAGTAAATTAAATTTAGTTGTTAAAACTTAAGATTTGAACCAATGGATGAAAATTCTTGGATGCTTGAGTACTATTTAGTTATGGACTCTAGATTGATGACTTGAGATGAATTCTTTTTACCTAGTGAGGATTTGGCCTAATATTTGTGATACACACATGTGATTGTACTCTAGAACTTGCTTAGGATTCTTTCAAAGCTATATTTCTATGATTGGACCACATTTATAGAGGTGAATCACTTTGTTTCCTTTCTCAAATCATTTTTGTAATATTGCTTATTTATATACTTTGTATTCTATTTCCCTTCCTTAATCTTCATGTTCATCATAATCTTTCCATGGACTTGGGTACTTTGATGTTTCTTGATGTTACTTTGCCCAAGACGGACAAAAGTTTAAGTGTGGGGGAGGATGCAAGCATTGTATCAAATATTGAGAAAAATCAATCATTGGCAACCTACAAGAAAATTCTGCCAAGTCTAATCTCAAATGAAGCCTTGAGTTCTCCAATTCTATGTGATGCAGAAAAAAAAGAAGAGAAACGAAAGCTGTAAGTATTTGGACAATTGAAGTATTTGGTAGCCTACAAGCATTCTATTATATTTTCCATGGGAGGTGGTTGAATTGAAGCTGGAATTTAGATAGGAATTGAAACTGTGAAGCTGTGAATCTAAAAGTGCTGAAAGGAAAGAAGAAAAAAAACTGAGAAGTTAAATGAAAATCAGTTAAAGTTAGTTGGCTGTAAAAGCAGTTGAATGGCAAGAAGTAATGATACGTTACTATCATTTTGATGGAAAAGAAATGGGAGCTTACAAGTGTTAGAATCATTGAAAAAGAAATGGAAGCAAAAACAGAAACAGGAATTCAGCTGCAGGGAAGAAAAAGAAAAAAAAAGAGCAGCTGAAAACAAAAGGAAAAAAAAGAAGAAAAGAATATGAAGTGAAGTCAAGTGCTGGGTTTAGATATCTGAATTGGAAGAAGTGATTAAGTTTAAGAATGAGTTATTGATTGAAAGAAGAGAAGTCTCGGTAGAAGTCAGCTACAAATTGTGCAGTTTAGCTACTGATCATCACCTGATCGGTCTCCAGACCGATCAGGGAAGTGACTGATCGGTCACTCAGACCGATCAGGAGCTGTGCGGTCCGTTCAGAAGCAGTTTAGAACGATCAGGAGTAGCACAAACCGATCTCCAGTCCGATCAAGAAGAGTCTGATCGGTCTGTGGACCGATCAGCAGGTTGGTACACAACAACATTGGTACACAGTGAGGATTTCTCATCCAATCAGATCAATGACTGTTTCCTACTCCATTTTAAGCTCTGATTTCACTAGAAGATGCCATCGAGGGGGCAAAGTGCATTAGGTTATACTTTTGAGTGTCCAAGTCTTCCACTTTCTCTACTTTTTCCATATTTTCTTCTTATGCCATATTTCTTTTCCATATTTTTTCATCATGTCATATTTCTTTACATTTCTTTATCATGATTTTTTAGTATCAAAATTCATTAAACCTCTATTTCATTTCTATCATTTCATATTTCTTTAACTTGTTGTTTGAATAAGCTTTTGTAAGTGTGGATCCAAATCAAGAATGATGGTGGAGAGTAGAATATAAGCAAGCTTATGGTAGTGGAAGAACAATGATTGTGTTTGAGTGAGCTCCACTTTTATCGAAAATATAGAACCTAGGAAGAGAGCCACTTTAAAATTTCCCTTGAAAGGATTTGTGAGTCTGATTCATCTCAATGAGTCATGAAGGATGAAGTATACTAAATTGCTGACATAAGGACAAGATACTAGTCCATTTGAGTTTAGATTTTTGAGAATTGACAACCCTAGGCAATTTCCTTTCAATTGCTTCTAACTATAATTGAGAATAATCTAGGGGGATACTGTTGGATCGAGAAGAACGATAGAGGGGGGGGGTGAATATCATAAAACGTTTCGGATTTAGAGAGTGTATGCACAGTGGAAAATTAACACGAAAGCCAAACGCAAACACCACGATTTACTTGGTTCGGAGTCACGGTCGGCTCCTACTCCAAGGCCCACGGTCGTTGACCGTTTACTGCGGCCAATACTATAATCGCGCAAATAATTACAAGAAGATGTACAGTAGTAGTGCAGTAAAAGTACAATTAAAGATTAACTCTTCGTTATCGACGCCCGGTGTAGATCATTCTTCAGTGCGTAGGGTCGTCGTCGGCGCTAGAATCTCAAGATGGAAGTGTTCTGGACCAGAGCGCTTGAGTCGAAGAGTGTATTGGCGTTGGAAACTGTGTTGAGAAGCCTTGGGGGTCGAGGGCTATTTATAGCAGTCCTGGGGGCGCCCTCGACGTTGGGGGTGCCCTCTACGTGGCCTTCGATCCGCAACAGTCTCGGTCAGCCTTTATTCCTCAAGGATCGGGCTGAGGTTTGGTTGGGGGCGCCCGGGACGCAGGGGGCGCCCCGGTTGACTCAGTCTGCTGGCTTCTCGCTGGCTCAAACTATATCCGCTTCGTTGGCTTGGACCCAGGGCGCCCAGAGCATCCGGGGCGCCCGGGAGCATGGGGGCGCCCTCCCCAGTGTGCTTCCGAAGCATTACTTTCTTAGCTTGTCTTGCTTCACCTTGGGGGCGTCCGGGACCTCCGGGGCACCCTGCCCAGCTACTGCCCCTCTCCCTTGGGGCGTTCTGAGCTGCAGAAACTCGTTCCTTCGGTCCTGCATCCAGGGTTAGTACCAAACAAAACAAAGCAAGCATGTTAGTGAGTTTTACAACCGTAGCTGTCTTGGTTCTGACTTTGGGTCTCCAAAATGGAGCCCTAAGTCGAGCCGACACATACTGTTCCCTCCACGGGGAACGTGTAACGCCCCAAAATTTCCACTTTAAGTCCTTAAAGTCCTTGAAATTAGTTAGATTTGTTTTAGAAATATTCTAGATATTTTTAGGAATTTTTAGAATATTTTTAGGGAATTTTCCGAGTCCGTTTAGTATTTTTATTAAAAGTAATAGAGTTTTCGGCAAAAAGTTGCCTGGATGAGTTTTGAACCCGAGACCTCCCGTGGGATCAACGACTTAAGTTGGTCGGGTTAACCAGGAGCCCCAGCAGGGGTGTGCTGAAAGAAAATAGAGAAATATTAAGTTAAGTTATAATGTTGGACTTAAATACCCTAAGTATAAATAGATCATTAAAGAGAGGAATTTTATTTTCTCTCAACCTAAACCCTCTCTCCCTCGCCCAAGCCCTCACGCCGACCCCCCTCTTCCCCTCTCTTGGGCGCACGCCCCACACCTCCTCTCCTCCTCTAAGGGGGCGCCGGCCAAGGAAGAACCAAAGGGTGCGGAGCGTTTCGTTCGTCTCGACGAGAGGAACGCGTAGGCGCGAACGGTTCATCGAGATCTCAAGTTTCTCCCGAGCCCTAGACATCAATTTTGGTTGTAAGTCCAAGATATCAATGTAAGTACTGCTCACCTGCAGTAAGAGGCGGTTTTTCCGCAAGTTTTTCCCGTTAGAAAGTTAAAAGTGCAATTTTCCTTGAGTTTATGATTTTGCATGTAACTATAGTTTAATCCATGCTTGTATAAGTTTAATTAAGTACCCTATATGAGGTTAGGGTCTAAGAAAAGTTATGAGAAAAGAAAAGAGAAGATAAAGATAAGAAAAGAAAAGGCCAAGGCCTTAAGAAATCCCCAAAAGTCAAGACTTAGGGATTTGGGCACACAAGGTGCTCGTTAAAATGCCAAGGCATTCAAGATAAGAAAAAGTAAGTATTTTATTTTTTAAGGCCAGTACCCGGCGTCCAAGGGCATCGTTAAAGAAATTCAGGTGTCCAATTCCAAGGTCTTGGCCCTGGTAGACTAAGGTCTGCTCTATTAGGATTGGTGGCTCGCTACCCCAACCTTTTAGGGAACGCGCATAAGATGGTACTTACGTCTTAAGTGGATCCAAGTGAGTTATTATTTTCAAGTATATGCTTTAGCAAAGTTTTCTAAAGTTTAAAGAAGTTTTCTAAAAGTTAAAGGAAGATTTAAAGTTAAAGAATTGCTATAGTTCAAGTTAAGCCAAGAACAAGTAAGTTGAGACTTATTAATGCTTGAGTATACATGGTTTAGTTTTCTTTTAAGCATAAAAGTATCTCATGTGATTTCACATTGTTTAAAAAGCATGTTTGCATATTTTCGAGATTTTGTGAGCTAGATAGTACTTACTAAGCTTTTTGCTTATTAGTTACATTTCCTCTTGCTGCAGGTAAAGGTAAAGGCAAGCAATTCTGAAGGAAGGCGACAAGGCAGTGCTGAGTGACGTGTGTGTGGTGGCTGACCTTGGAGAGGTCCTTGGGACAAGATGAATGAAGGACTTAAAGTGCATTTATTATAAAGTCTTAGTTTAAGTTAGATCATATAGCATTTATCCAAGTATTTGCGTTTTAGATATTTTGCATATCCTAAAACCATGAGTAAAGATTCCATGTCATTTTATTTAGCATACATATCCTTATGATTGCATTGGATGAGTATAAGTGTGAGTAGTTTTGAATATTGATACTTGATGGAGCTATTTGATGCATGTGCCAAGATATTGTGAGTTTCTCTTTGAATCAAGTTTTTATTGCTATAAATATGCCTAGAAAAGTTGCATTACATTCCAAAATGCTTTAGTAAGGTGTAGAACATGTGTTTTGGTATTATGAATGCATAGGAGTTAAGTTTGGTACAAAACTCTAGTTTAAAGTTCATATAGATTTTCATAACTTAATTTCTTCCGCAAAAGCTCTAATTTCGAGTTTATGAAGTTGTTTTGATTGGCTAAAATGTTTAGGAAACTAGTATAGAGTATAGAAATGGTGTTGTGTCTTTGTATGGCTTGAAACTATAAGTTTGGTGGACCATTGAGGCAAGGTTTCGAATCTGAATTTCATATTTTCAGGCGTGCCAGTCGACTGGTTCAGTATCAGTCGACTGCCCTATTGAACGGCAACTTCTGTTCGATGCATCAGTCGACTGCCAAGAGGCCAGTCGACTGGTGCCGCGCCCAGAAACTTTCTGTGGCCGATACCAGTCGACTGGTTAGATGGCAGTAGACTGGTACCATTGCAGTGAAGTTCTAGAGAAAGGAAGTATGCCATTGTATCATGCATGACTATTAGAGTTAGAATATCATCCCTAGATGAATTTAAAAGAAAAAAAAAGAAGTTCCGCATTCTTAGTGGTGCATTAGAGTCAAGAAGTAGATAAAGTAACGATCCGTCAAAGGTGGAGAAGGTCGGTCGCTACAGAACGCGTCCTCACCTACTCCTCTCAGGAGAGTTTACCTTTTGCCAATCGGCTCCTCCGGTTGGACTTTTGCCCGATGCACCTGACCAGGTCTTCGTGCCCACCTTTTGAGCAGGTCTTCGGTGCCCAGCTCCTTGCCAGGGCTTCGTGCCCAGTCCTCGACCAGGACTTCGTGCCCACATTCCGAGCAGGTCTTCGGTGCCCAGCTCCTTGCTAGGGCTTCGTGCCCAGTCCTTGACCAGGACTTCGTGCCTAGTGTACCTGGGGCTTCTTTTCCTATACACTTAGTAAATGTGTTAGATCAACATTATATCTTAACTTTTGAACCCTTTGCCGTTATCAAAACACAGGTTCGACTTGGGTGCTGTCTGCACCAACAATCTCCCCCCCTTTTTGATTTATGGCAACCCGGTTCAAAAAGTTAAGTTAATTAAAACAGATGATATAACAGTTTAGTTTCCTCCCCCTGGAAGGAATCTCCCCCTAGGTTTTTCTAAAGTTCGTGGGGTTAAAAAAATTTCTAAGTCTAAACAGCACTTTTCAATAGAAGTTTTAGGGGCTATTTTCCAAAAGAAATTTTGGTCCAATAAAAAATTTGATTTGGACACTTAGAAACTCTATACTTTAAAAAGACTTTAAGTCAAAAACTTAGTAGAATTATTTTCTGAAGTTTAACAAAAATCAATCCCTTGATTACTTTTTCTATTCAAGATAAATACTTTGAGAAAATTTTGAGCATAGCTTGAGTTTATGTACTTCGAAATACTTTTGTAAGCAGCTTTGGTCAAGTACTTAAAAATAATTTTGAAATTGGGTTAAGTCAACTACTTAGAAAAGTACTACTTTTTGTTTTGAAAACAATTTAAGTCAAGTACTACTTGGAATTTTTGAAAACAATTTAGAAAGCAACCTAGATTACATACTTTTTGAAGAAAGGATAAAGTTTTGAAAATTTATTTTGAATTTTTTTTAAACCTTCTCTCTTTTCCTATCTCTCTCCCTTTGCCATATATCAAAAGCAAAGCAACATAGCAAAAATTACATCAGGATATAATAAAAAATAATGTGTTGTACTGAACCAATTCAGGATGTAAACTAAATCAAATCAATTGAAATTATCTTTGTAGGGTCCTGTCTTACACAATTAGCTACTAACTAACTGTTATAAACAGTAGTTTTTGCTAGG